>BGPR01003179.1:116465-146142 GCA_013235015.1 Araneus ventricosus
CCACTAAATTAAACTGCTTTTTAACTTATGCTTGTTGGAAATCTCTCCTTATTTGCAGTCTCTTCCATCCTCTTTCATTCTTGCAGCTCTAATAACAATGAAAATTGAGGACGAACAGTTATTTTCCTAGTATCTCCAGGGAAAAAGACATCTACCTTTGCCTTCTGCCTTACCGTTGGGGATTTTTTAATTTATATGGGTGGAAAAGATGTCTTCCAAAATGCATACTTGGTTTTTTTTCTCCATACTACGAGGCACACCAGATTGGGTTACTACATGCGCTACAGACAGTCGTTTATATCTTGATACTCCCGTTTGCGCTGTCTCCCTATCACATTTTCCCTGTCTCCGATCCCGAGGCCAAAAAACATCTGAGCACTCAGGACGGACCTTGTCTTCCCAATCTCCGCAACTTTTATTCGGGGAGGGAGGGGATGACAACTTTATTAGGGTGTGTAAGGGAATCTCTGGCGGGGGATGATTCTGTCTTCGGTTGAAATTTTGTCCCTCTATGATCATGATAACTCAGAAACGCACCACTTTGGATCACGACGGATGGAACATATATGACCCAGATCTATACCAAGGGATATATTTTTTGTAAAACTTAAACACCTTTGTTTTGGCATTCTACTGTGTCCTATCCACAGATGAAGCTACCAAAATTGTTATTGCGTCCACAAAAAACATATTTGTCGCTCAAGGGTTACAGAACCTCTCAGAAGATTTCGCAATCTGGGCTTTTGTCATTTTATATTAGTGTCGATTTATATACGTTCATGGCCTCTAGTTTACTGTTATTGAACGTATTTATGTTTTTCTTTCTCTGCAGATTAGGAACAACGTGGCATGATGAGAAAAAAATAGTTAACATTTTATGCAAATACAAGGACTTAAAGAAACTTGCTTCTATATGCTATATATATTTATGCGCTTTGTTATTTTTATTTACATTTGTTCTTTTGTTAGTATTACAAATATTTGAGCCTCTAAATCTCTGAGAAGCATTTCTGCGAAAGAGCAACCAAAATGGTTGCTTCCCATATTTTTTAAATTTAAATTCAATGCAGTGTTTCCAAACAATGATTTCTATGTTTTATACCATGGTGTGCTACAGATTAAGATGCACCATTTTGAAAATTGCCAGGAAAATTGAAGAACATTCTGAAAGCAAAAATGATAAGATTTTGAAATCTTATTTGCTTATTAAACAGAAGAGAACTTCGTAGACGACAAGCTCTGCTTCCTTATGTCCTTCCTCTTGTATGTTACTTTTCAACAACCAGGATATTACGTGCAAAGTCTGATGTATCGTTTCTTGTGTATTTGTATTTTCTCTATTACGCCTATTGTTTTGTTGTGACGGCTATGTCGGCTACGGTTGTTTCGGAGGCTTCAATGTTCGTAGCAGCAAAAGTTCACAGATTTCCTCAAAATTATAGTTTAAAATTCCTTCTTTGTTTTGGAAAGGGAATACACATGTCGATCTGGAAAATAGTACCAATTAGAAGAAGTCCTATCTTCGGTGCACTTATGCTGTCCTGTTCAATGGCTTTGATAGATGAGGCATCTGGAGTTCATTTTCTCAAATTTCAGCAATGCGCTTTATGCTATCAAATATTTTTATCTCCTTTTTCATTTTACTATATTTTCTCATCTCATATTTTTATCTCATCGTGATATATTTCACAACATTCTCACAGCTTATCGTTTTGAATTCAATCGGCGTCCATATCACAGTTTTGGAAAAAAATGTCTGATGAATGCAGTAGGGTTGCTTTTGTTATCTGGAATGAAAGAAAGAGCTAATGTGTAATTTTTAAATATGGATGCATTAGTTCTAGAAAAATGGCGCAGTTATTAAAAAAAAGTAATATTGAGAAAAATACCCTTTAAATTTATATGCCGACAATATCGTTTAATATTTATCGTGCATAGAATTTGAAAGTAATATTTTTCATGCATATATTGCTATTGACAGAATTTAATTTTCAGAAAACATTTGTTGGTTTACATAAGTTTCAAAAAGTGCGAAATATACGGATCCATGCTAAACAATTAGTTTATTGAACTTATGTTTCCCCAAAATGAATTAAAATCAAATGCAAATGCAGCATTTTCTTTGAGCGATAAGGATTTCGAACAGGCTAGTTTTTTTCAAACTAAAAACCGGGAAAAGTTAAATAATTTCCCGAATTACTGTTCTGGATTACAAAAGTAAACATAAAGGATTATTCCTATAGGAATGAAGGTAATAATTATTCTAACAAAATATTGCTAATTTTTTAAAAACTCTACGAGGATTGTTCGATATATCCGTGCAAACTTTTAAGATATGGTGCCACTAGACCGTATCGAGATTATTTTATTTGCAGGTAACTCCTGAAGGATATCACTCAAAGTTTTATGTGGCTATATCTTTTAAGCTGTGTATGGCACTTCTTTGAATAGAATAAGTATTATGATTTCTGAAAATGGGTGATAAAAAAATTCGTGTAGTGATTAAACCTTAATTTTGAAAGAGAAAATGGCTCAGGGAAAGAAGCTGAATTTGATAAACGTTAAGGAAACTGCACATTTCATTAAAACATTTCGCAACTCGTTTGATAACTTTGAAAGTGGTCAATTGATCACTTGTGACTCTGAGCTCCCAGGACGTCCTGTTGAGGTTTCTACTCAAGACAGTATTGAAAAAATCCGTGATATAATGATTGAGGAGAGAAGAGTGAAGATGTGTGAAATTTCTAAGATTATGGGCATCTCAAATGAACTTATACATAATGTTTTGGGTGAACATTTACACATGAGAAAGATCTCTGCAAGATAATTGCCGCGATTGTTCACTCTGGAGAAAAAATGCGTTGCAAGTAATGTTTGATGCTCTTTGAACAAAATCCAGAGGAATTTTTGCGTCGTTTTATAACAATAAAGTTCATCAAACTTCGATTCATCGCAGTCAGCAACAGAAAAAGAATTAAAAAATCCATGTACTGGAGACGTGGATTTTAACTTCTAAAGAGCGAAAACCGTCCTTTCTGCAGTAATGGCTGTAATCACCTTCTTCTTTGATGCTTGTGGTGTAATCTAATTTGTGGTGGTTTTTTTTTTGAAAACGGCAGAAAAATTATCCGAAAATATTGTGCTTCTTTGCTGGTTCATTTAAATAATGCAATAAAAGGAAGCATTAATCTCAGATCCTTAGGCGGGGCAAAACTTGCTGCAAATCTTGTCTGTCTCTCTCTCAATTCTTGCTTGACTTTCCGTCTTTCTTTTACGTTTTTTATTACTTTTTTACCATTTTCGTTGATCACTGAATTCTTAAATTAGAAAAGTAAGCCAATTAGAATAAAAACGAAACACAATCTTTTAAAATATTTTCAGTGGGAAATGAAGCTCGTATGCACGAGCCACCACTTGCTGTTATATAGGTAAGATTGATAATATTAAACGGCTAGATTTTTAAATGTAAGCTACTTTAGATTTCATGAAGAAACCAAGGCTTCGAGCAAAATCTTTCAAATTATTATGCTACATTTATTGCAAAACGGAGATTTTTAAGCTTTTTTTTGCTGATTTCAATAACAAGTATCGCGATTGGTTTGTGCGCAAGAGTACCAGGGCTAGGCACTTCTGCTCAGTCTCAATTGCTGCTTGAACCAAACTAAAATAATTAGTACCATATCTTTAGATCACTTTATGCTTCGAAAAGTTCGTTAAATGACTGGTAGACTCAATGATGTTAACCCGTCAGCACATGCATGGGGTCTTTATGACCCTACCCGTTATCTTCTGCTAAAAAATTCTAAGAATTTCTAAACACTTGCCCCTTTTACTTCCTGAACCTTCATAGGGGAGCTAGAAGAAGAAGATAAACAGGCCAAAAACGGTAAAACGGGGTTTCTCACTTTTTACTAGAAGCGTTGGGGTCAAATTGTGTGTGCTAACGTTTCAGGTTAATTTAACGTTATGGCTATGGAAGCGTACGAACGTTGGAAGCGGAGAAGAAAAGAATACAGAAAAGGAAGGGAAAAGGACAACTTTCCTTTTTCTTATTAAAAATCGCATTTGTGTCTCAACTACAAGTTATTTTTAAGAAAAATTGTTCCTATACTTTGACCATATTTTATTTTTGTGCAAATAGATAATAAAATAAAGAGTAAGTGTCTAACAATTTGGGGTCAAAATGATACCGCGCGTGTGCTCATGTTTCAAAAATGGGTGCGTGTGCTGAAGGGCTAAAAAAATTGGAAATCTTCGTTTTTTTATCCCTATTTGAAATTATAGATCAGTGGTAAATGGAAGACATAAATATTTTCCAAGGTTAAGAATGTTTGTCACAAATCCAAAACAACTAAGAAGAAAAAGTACAAAAACGATAACGAAAAGTTCAAAATACATATTTTACGAGAAGATTTATTCCGCTATTGAAAAAAATCAATTTACTGATAATTTACTGAATCATGTTATCATCCAGAGGTGTCAAGTTTCAAACAAAGCAGGCTTGTTTTAGACGTAGAACTGATGAAAATTTTCTGATTGATTCTGGGTTTTTTGCAGTTCCTGAATGCAAGAACACTGACAGATAAGAGGAAATTTCAGATCGATGAAAACCAGATTAAATTAGATAATAGAAACAAGATAATGAATTAAATAGTATTCCTTCGCATTTCATCAGAATATCTTCTAGTTAATAATTATAGCTCCAAAGCTCATCAATTTTGATATAATATCTTTAAGCTTTCAGAAATAAATTTTTATGAAAGTTAAACTGTTTCTTAAATGTAATCCTATCTTTGTATTATAAAGAATAAATATTTTACCTGGACATTTTTAAGAAATTATTCTCATAAGTTTTCTCTCATAAGTATTTTCTAAAGTTTTGGGCTTGATTAATCTATTTTTAAATAATTTATAAAATTTATTCTTAACTATAGCCATGAAAACGTTCTCAAGAAAAATGTATTTAGTATCTTCTCAATGTACGTCAGTATAAATGTAGCAACTAAAACTATGAAAATATTGTTGTAAAACGCATTAAAAATATTTTTTTAAATTTTATTTGAAATTAGAATAAAATTTTAAGGACATAAAATTAGTATAGGTGGAAAGCTAATGTTTTAATTTTAAAGTGGCTAAAATATTTCTTGCGCTATATGCTCAGAAGTTATTGAGGACATGCGTCAAATTTTGATCAATTTTAAGTTTATTAAAAGTCTGATTAAAATTTTGAAAAACTTTTCCTAAGTGAACATTTCAGCCCAAGAAGTAACTACGTGCCAGACGTTATAGGTCTAGGCCCAACGGTCTGGCCTGTAGAGAGTTTTGAACGATTTTTGCATTGTGCACGCCATAATTTACAGATAGCAACGACCTTATCTACGTCAACATATTAAAATAATTAGATAGGTTAATACTAAGAAGAGTAAGAAAATTAATTTTAATACAAAAACCGAAACTTCTGCTATGTTGTCAATGAACTGATATGATGCGCAGAACATCCACATTAATAACAATAGATTCCTGTGTGATGAGATGAGATTATTATAATAATTTGATCGGTTAATACTGAGAAGAATATGAATTATGCTATGTTCTAAGTGCACAAATATGATACACAACATCCATATTGTGAATAAAAATATTGTTACAAAAATCGTCCAGTGGGTGAACGTGAATGTAATCCAACAAACTGGATAAAAAAATAAAGCTTTCTTCCTCAAATATTTCAGAAAAATCTAAGCACAAGTAAAAAAAACTAAACAGCATTTATATAAATTTGCATCACATATCACTAATATATATCAATAGCAGCACTTTCAATAGCGCTCAATGTTTATTAGTTTACCAGCTTACACTACTGTCAAAGCCTCAAAGACGACTGACTTTTCGTTTAACGTAGCTTGGTATTTATAATTTTTCCGATAGGATGTGACATCATATAGACTTCTGTAGAGGGTTCTTGATATTTCCGCCCCTAGTAGAGTTAGGACCATGTTTCCTGCATTTTCTAGAAGCTTTGCTTTGTCACCAAAGTCGCCAAACAATGCCAAGTCGTCCAAATAGTCACTAAAGTCGGAGTTTGTTCATCCAATTGGCTTCCAGTAAAACCTTTTTAAAGCTCTCTTTTTGCTATAACAGTAGCTTGTTAGGAAAACAACTTTACAGCTACGTAACAATATTATGGATCGTGAAAGAGTATTTGATTCATGCCTTTATTCAGATATCTTATTCGGAAGTTCAGCAATTTAGTTATGTTTAAGTTATGAAATTATTTTACATTGACAGCTTTTTGTAGCTTTATTTTCTTTACAACTTCGTAACAAAAAAAAAGACTCCTGGGTGATGTAGATTTTATGAATGAAATAGTTTTATGTCCATTAAAATATAGACGCCATCTATGACGCTTTTCATGTTGCTTTTCAATTAATAATTCTTGAAAGAATTTATTTCTTCATTCTTGTTTCGAAAGCTTGAATTCATGAATAGGCTTGATACATGCAGATCAAAATGAGTCATTATGAAATATTAAGCTTTAAAAGTTTGAAATATTTTAGTTTAAATTCAGTTGCTGTTGTGAATTGGTGTTCGAATTTGGAAAATGTGTTTCCGTTTATCTCATCTTTAAATTAGCATGGAATTTGGAAAGATCATTATGTATGCTTATGACTAAGTTTATGATTTGAAAAAAATAAATTTTTTTTGGAATCTCATTAATGAAAGTCATTACAAATAAAGATTAATTTAATTATTAGAATCATAATTATTATAACTCTTTTATTTATCGATGTCAACAATTTTGAAGATAAAGCTTTTGTTCTTAACATTCGAAGCAACATTTTCAAAAATGCTTCGAGGAATTTCCAAACTATGGATTTTTAATTCCTCAAATGGAGTCTTTAGGTGAATCAGAACTATTGAATCATCAACCTTTGAAGTAATGATAATTTCTATCAACAATCGATAATTCAATGCAAACGATTATTTAGCTGGATATAAAGGATATCCATAATGGATGTCTATTGTACTCTTTGATCGATTTGGATTCTCCGCCCGAATGAAATTACTTCCCAGAACCTGGAGTGGAATACTTATTATGATGCAAATAAATGGAATCTAACCCTATATTTCAGGAACATCGGTTCAAAACCTGTAAGAAGAATGCCCTTATTTGTTCAAATGAAGTCTAAGGAAAGAAATTCAAATGTGGAAAAAATACGGGGTGTCAGAGAAATATCTTTATTAATCTAAAAATTAATAACAAAAATACGAAAATGTGAAATGAAATACAATTTGCGGTAAAAGAATGAAGTAATGTAACAGCTGTTTTTACAGTACATATAGTATAGTTATACTTGAACTGCTTTAGTACCAACAGTGGCGAATCGTCAGCTCAGAAACAAGCAATGCTGCAAAAGTTGTATAGACCTAAATTGTAGGAAATTTTGTGCTGATTATTTTGGTATATTATGATAATGTACTAAAAGTTAATAGTTTTTGAGTTATAAGCAAAAAAACTAGGGGAATTTTTTTTTTACGTTTTTTGGCTATAACTAACACTCCAACAAAAATTATTGGTGGCAAACCTCAGAATCGTAATTAGCACCTCAAAAAACATAAAGAAGCAAAAAATTACAACTCCTACAGAATTGGATAAAAGAAAACTACTTAAAGACTGAAATACTGATCAAAAGCGAAAAAGAGACAAATGAGGAAGTCGCGCCAATCGTGAGCTGCTCCGGAGTGCAGCTCAAATGAATGCAATTTCAAGCGGAGAAAGAGCTGCTTTTCTACCGCTTCGCGTTGCTCATAACGTTAAGTTCATATCCTGAGGAGGGGCAAAATTTTTTGCAGCTCTGTTATGTCTCTCTCTTAATTCTTGATTGATTTTCCGTCTTTCTTTTACATTTTTATTACTTTTTGCCATTTTCGTTAATTACTGAATTCTCAAAGTGGAAAAGTGAGCCAATTATAATAAGAAGGAGAATACAATCTTTTAAAATAATTTCAGGGGGACTGCATCTCTGCAGACCTTCTGAACGAGCCGCCATTAAGTATCTTTCGTTGCTACTCCTTTTTTCGTTGCTACCAGTCTTTACTCGATTTCAACCCAAATGTTTTTTAACATTTCCCGGGTCTTTAAACTTCTGTATCCCTGCATGCATTGAAGGACTTCTCTGGTACATCAGGCAAAACTTTCTTTTCGGCCATTTTGTTTCTGTGTTAGCTGCAGTAAACACTGCATTTCTTATTACAGCTCCTAAGTAATTAACCCCATCTACCTCAGACAATTGATACTAGAAAAATACTTTTAGATGTTTTCATTCTTTTACTGCAACAGCATTTCTTTTCACCTTTTCGTATTTATGTTATAAGTTTTTAGAATAATAAAGATCTTCCTCGGGCAAATTGTATTTTATCCACTGAACGTCTAAAGCAGCTTTTTCTTTTCTCACATTAAAAATCTAAAACAAATAACTTACATTTATTCGCTCACATTTGTAAATGTGTCCAGATAAATTATTCTTCACATTACAGTGATTGAATTTCATATTAAAAATATGTTTATAAGCTTATTTATAAAAGCCACAAGGCATTATAACAAAATAATTGACCTCTTGGATCGTTAATTGTTAACGAGAGATTAATATGATGAATTCGAAGTGTGATGTTTCTCTCTTTTGAAATAATGACAAAAGATTTTAGAAAAATATCTCTATTTAGACGAGACGATTAGAAAAATATCTCTATTTAGATTTCTACTAGACGAGAAACACGCTTTAGAATTTAGTACAGTAAGTCACCCCGAAAAGCAAGATGTTTTCAAAACTACAAACGGAAAACAAGCCATAGTCTTTCTCTCTATGTCAACACCAATATGAGGCATATTTACAGAAAGTAAACTTTCGCAGTGGAAGGATCGCGACAAGCGTTCGACCAACCATCGCCAAGAGTAACCAAGCATCACACCTAGGGAATTTCATTACAAATAATAAGAAATTTCTATAAAATAAATTGATTTAGTTTTCACCCAATTGAAATTCCATTTCATTTCCTATTCCTTTGAGGTTCAGCAAAAGAACCTAAAATCTTCTTCCTGATTCAGCGAATTTAATACCTCTATGCTTCTGAGGATTTCGAGATGTATTAGAGGTTTTACAAAAAGATATTTTCCATTTACCGTACATGAACATCTGGTTTAACAGATATAAAGTGCCTGAAAAGATTTAATATTTAGTGTTGAAAGTAAGTATAAAGGAAGGAAAAGTTTCACCTACAATGAAGTTATCTTGGGACATTCAAAATTTATGTTCAAGTTTTATAATACATTGAATTTGTCTATTAACTAATTGTTTAACATTCTGTAACTTCTAGGACTACGCCTAGGTCAAGTTATATTTACAGAATCAATAGAGGCGAGATTTATTAATATAATCGCTGAGGTAGTCAGTACATAGAACAATTGATACTCAAGTGCTTCATATTAACTCGATAACAAAATAACAAATTTAATAAAACAACAACTAAATTAAAATCCTAAATCAAATCATAATATTATTATACTGCTAGCTATCAAATGATACAAAAATCAGAAGACGATGAACAGTAGCAATCAGTCCTTAAATACTGCAACAGGCTCGTCGCTATTGGTCGATGGGTGACATCACAAAGAGGGCGGATCCGGTCTGCATGTAATTACAATTCAGGATATTGTCAGATGCCGCGATGATGCCACAATTCTTACGCTGGCAGAAGAGCATGAAATTTTAATCAACTACTAAAGATACTCAAATGTCGTTAAGTTCATACCGCTTGGTTTCTCTGCACTTCGAACAGCATCAAAGAGTAACAATTTGAAAATTCGTATCTTAAGTTTTCTATAATTCTTCATGAAATGTTTTAGATCATTACATATGTGATTATCTAATACTTGGAGAATAATATGGTTTATAAATGTACATTAAACAGAATACAAATGCCGTTAAATAAACATTGCTTAAACTATAAATAATCCAACCAGCATCAAAGAGTGTACATAATTATTGACATTATATTTCATCAAGAAATCAAATCGACCATCCTTTCGTCCTACCCCGCTTTCATGGACACGTATTGAGTTCGCCTCTGAGATACTAACTATTTAATCCCGAGGCAACTTTTTTCTTTTATCCCCTTCAAAACAGGAACGTTTTTAGAGGATACGACAAGAATTAGGCTCTCCCAACCTGGGTGGTCATTTACTCCACCACCCCATCCCCTGCTATAACCTTCCCTTTATGCGCACGGAAATGTGCTGTGGTTGGAAAGGATGATTGGGCCACCTACTGCGCCTGTCTCCTAAGAGATCTCAGAACCTCCCCTCAAGAGAAGCCAAAAGCCTCAGACAGGCGTTCGTCACTGTTAAGGGGAAAGTTTTAAACCGCCTCGCTCGGTGTGAGAGGGTTAAAATTGACGATCCATCTATTCGTGAGCAGTGGTGCTGACCCTTTTGCGTATAAGGGTCACCACCACTGCTCACGCTCATTCAGCTTGTGAAAAAACCAGACGAGATGAAGCCAGTATGAAGCCAGATGCTGGATGCTGTGCCTCTCTCAACTTCATAGTAACCAGCTGAGGTAACAAAAGACGAGACTAACGTCTCGTTTGGTCTGGCTGCAGAAGAACCCTCGTCGAGGTATTCATGCATTAAAATATCTTGACGATGAGTGAAATCAATGCATAGTAGCGTCGACTGGTAGGCGAAAAGAAACAATAGACATGCGAATTGATACCAATTAGACAAGATCCGTGAGAATGCGAGCTACGAAGAGTAACGCAAAGACTCGCAAAGGGGTGTATGACACCCCGATTCGTTATTTCACTATTTAAGAAAACCTAGCAACATTTTTATGCTGCATCTGCTCCAATTGGCCCATGGAATCAGTTCTAGCTATACAAGAACTAATTTTTGAACGAAAAATTTAGTGAAAAATACATTATATTATTCAGCGCGTTGCCAACAAATAGGAAAAGTATATTTATTACTCAGAAGTTTTCAACAACTTTTATAGCAAAGGATCATCAATTTTATCATCGTATACAATATGGATAGCAAAATACTGTTTCTAATTTTCTTACGTACACAGGAAACGGTTTTTAGAAATCAAAATAAAGAATTTTGTGGGGTTTAGCTCCAGATCCAATAAATTTAAGGGGTAATTCAAATGAGTTTTTTCTGAATAATTCCTATAATTATAAGCTTTTTCTTCTATACTTTTTTGTGACAGCGATAAGACGTGAATTAGCTGACTACAGTCACATTACATCCAGAATTATATAATTTTTCCATCATTCTCATGACATTTTCACTTGCGCTATTATCCAGTTTATAAGTCTTGGTACCTGCAAAAATCTAAATTTTTTAAGTATAAAATGTTGTTGAGTGCACTTGTTTCCTCGCCAAAACTTAAATAGCTATCCATAACAGGTTTACTCTACTGAACGAAGAATCCTGACGCGAGAACACGCAAGGGGGTGTTCAACACCCCATACGCTCAATTCCAATAAAAAATAAAAAAAATTTCTAGAAATACATTCCGTCATTTGAATATGACCTTAAAGGCAACTGGCGTGGTTTTAACTAATTTCAACTTAAAGTAAGTCAGTACTTTTCACATTCTACGCGGCGTGGGGTGTCGAACACCCCCTTTGCGCATCCTCTTGGGTTAAATATTTAATGGGCAATTTAGTTATAGTAAAATAGCTTTGGAATTGAGATTCACTTCAGAAAAGAAATTCATTTAGCGTATTCGATGACATTAATTTTTTGTTAATTAATGTTGCTAATTAATAATTAATTATCAGGTCCAGACACTTCGTTACGGTTTGAGTAAAGAAACTGGAATATCTAGGTTTCTGTTCCATCGAAAGATTTGGCGCGAACTTACGCCAACCTTAAAAAATGCATTTAACCCTATGATTCTTAAGACCACTGGAATAGAGAGACCTCAAAATACGGGAACGTCCGAGTTCCTCCTTCAAAGATAAAGGAAATTCACCTTCCCTCTCAGAAGCCGCAATGACAGCTGGCACTCTCCGAATTCTAAGAACCACCTCCCCTGTTCCCCAAACCGTTTTGGGCGAGCCACTCTAACGAAGAAAACGCGCGCTACGGATGTGAAATCAATCACACTTAACGAAAGGGGATTGAAACTACACAACAGTGATATTCGGACGTTTCGGACTTCCACCGGCTTTTGCTTGAAGGGACGATTGGGACGACCCCGTATGGATAGAGTTAAAAATTGATGAAGTTGGTGGTAAGTATACTAACCACAGCCTTATAAAGGGTTAAAAGGTACTGTGGGAATATTCGAAGATAATAAATTTAAGATATTTTTTAATTTTTTTTATTTTCCCCTCAAAATTAAAAGTACTAATGAACACCCATTAAGATAAATTTTATCATTAAACGGAACTTCGAATTGAAATTCCATGAATCGTGAAACATAAACGAAGACAGAAGTTACGTTTAATGTAACTTATAATGTTTCTAAATTTTTACTTCCTTGTTTTAAAAATAGAAGAAAGTGTATTTAATCCGAGTCCCCCCACCCCAATTTTTATACACTTTTATTTAATTTATCTTGTTTCATGCTTGTAGGTGAAATATTGTAATGGATTTTTCCGTCATTTCCTGATAGCAGCTAAAATGAAATAAAAATTTAGTTTTGTTCTAAAAAAAGTTGGGGGCGATGACTTTCTCTTGCCCTCCATAGTAGCAACCACTGGCTAATTCAGCCTCATACAAGATAACCATTAAACACCGAAAATATGATCATTCCTCCGATTTTCCAACACATTGGCATATTATTCAATATCATAATAAGAACTGCAACACATTTCTCTTCCTGGAATAGCAACACCCTACGTCTTTAATTAAGGCTAACGATGCGGGGAGGCATTGATTTGCGTACAATAATTACCTTCGTACGCAAGTGATTGAAGGCACGGGTTGGGGGCGGACCTGATGGAAGGGATTTGTCTTGGGAGCTAATTTCTCCCTGCTTCCAGCTTTCAGTGATCTACTTCTGCGCTATTATCTGGAGGACGATGCTTTGGAATAAAGAACGGATTCAACCGGAAAATGGATGCAAAGTAATAAAATGTTGCAAGATCGAATGTCCGGTCTTTGTTACAGCATGAGATTTCCTTCCTTACAATACAACCTCCGTAATGTAGAAGTAAGATTTTATAATAAGAATAGAAATTAAATCGCTTTACAGAAGTATCAGATATCTCTAGTCGGCATCTTTCAAATCGATGTTCTCCTGTTAGTGTCGGTTAATAATCAGTCAATAATAATCTTAAAGGCATTATTAGTTTGAAGTAAGAAGCGAAAGCCTTGAGAAAATTTCGTGTCCATTTTCTGTATAAGGAATATTGCTTGCTACGTTCATTTTATAGATATGACTTAGTATAACGATTATTTTGATAAAAATATTTCCATAAATTACTTGGTTCACAATCCCATATTTTCGTGCTTTGTGTTGTGTATTTTCCATATTTGTTTATTTATTTTATAATTCGTTCCAGATTATTTAATGACAGTGAAAAAGTTCAAAATCAATCATTGTATCATTTGCGCATATAGTAATCCGAATAATAAATCTCTTTAAGAAAACTGCCAAAAACGCTTCAAATGTTATCAAATAATTAGATCGAATGCTACTTGTGTCGGACTGCGGTGACTTAGTGGTAAGGTCTGAGGATTTCCAGGTTCAAAACTCGATCCTTCTAAGATCAGTCGTGTATGGAGCCTGTTGCGCGCTTAATCATACGTAGCTGAGTCTATAGTCCTCCCACAGGAGTGGTGAAGAAGTTTAGAGAGTAGGGTAACAGCTCAGGTGTCGTCCTCACATATGACCGTAGTTCAAATTTGTGTCCGTCCCGAAATAGCCCTCGTGTTGCTTCAAAATTTGACGTTAATGTAATTGAATTAAACTACATCGACTTGAGCATGCTATACCGCCCTTTACATTTTAGGTAGATTCCTTATAGGAACTCTACCTATTGAAATGGTTCTCATGACACGACTTTCGGAAAATTTCTACAGATCTTTACCGATCATATATATATATATATATATATAACGCTTTTTCCCATGTTATCTTGCGAACACGATAACTGGAGTAATTTTGATGTAAATTTAACCAGCTTGGGATATGTTGTAAGGATAGTGAAAATCTCGGTCGAGTTCGTAGATGGGCTATCCAGTTCAAAGGGGTGGAAACATTGGGGGGTGGAAATTTTCATTTTCCCATAATTCGTTTACAATTGAAAATAGAAAGAAAATTCAAATTAGGTGAATTATTGCTTTATCATAACGAACATTTTTTGTATTTAAACTTTTTCGATAGCTAATATTGCTTAGAAGTTATGAGCTGAAAAGTGATTTTTCCACACTTCCCCTCCTCTTCCCCTAAATTAAAGCACGTTTTCATCTATGCATGTTACCCCTTGTTGGAAAGATCTCGTCATTTGTTGCAGTCTCTTCCACCCGCTTTCAATCTTGCAGCTCTAATCCTTATGAGAATAGAGGGCGAAATGTTCTTTTCCTTATTATTAGAAATTTTGTTCAGATTTTAACCGGCGAGGGATATGTTGTGAGTTCGGTGAAAATATCGACCGAGTTTGTACATGGGCCAATCAGCTAAAAGGGGGTGGAAATGGTGGGGAACTGAAAATTACATTTTCCCATAATTTCTTTATGTTTGAAGATAGAATGAAAACTCAAAATAGGCGAATTATTGCCTCTTTATAATAAACAACTTTTGTATTGAAACTTTTTTGATGGCTACAATTTTTTAGAAGTTATGAGCTAAAATGTTATTTTCAATCCCCGCCCCCATTTTATCATTTCCCCATAGCTCTGTTAAGACTAAAGATAGGAAAAAAATTCAATTGGGCGAATTATCATCTTATCAGAACAGAACGCCGTCCCTTAGTCCCGTACTCGTGACCAGACCGGTCACTAAACGGTTTGATGGGCAAGACACGGGAATTTTATTTAAGATAAAGAAAAACAAAATAGACAAAAAGAAGAAAATATATACACTTTGTACAGCACAGGCATTTTCACTTTTACACTATTAGTTCGTAGTAGTCTTTTTTTCTTTGGATGTTGAAATACCTTTCTTTTATTTGAAGGTGGAATGTCCGGTGATTGAGCTACTTAGTTCAGCTTGCTGGGATGTTGAAGGCTATTGAGGCCGGAAAAGATCTCTGTTTTCGCTAATGAATTTGATGATCCCACGAATTTTCTGCCTGGAGACGAGGTTATTAGCGACCCTTTTCAGCCATTCTTGTTCGAAGTTTGGCGCTGGCTTTCTCATATGCCAAGACACTGTATAGATACACTCCGTGGCATAGTGAAGTGCCGAGTCAATTCCACCACAACTGCAACAATCGCTGTCAGACAGGTGAAATCTTTTGAGGTAGGCAGGGAAAGGTCCATGTTGAGAGAAGAAGATAACATCCTCTCTAATCCAGTTAGTGGGACGGAGACTAACTGAGGGCATGATGTTATAGATTTTTCTGCCTGTATCGCCATTCTTCCATGAGGTTTGCCACTCCTCAAGCATCTTCTTCCGGAGGAGGCCTTTTATGTGCGGTTTAGGAAGCTTAGTATGTGAATAGGGTTGCCCATGTTGTGTTGCGTCTTTTGCCAGTTGGTCTGCTCTCCCATTGCCTATATTTCCTGCATGCGCTTTAACCCAAGAGACTTTTATTCTTGGAATTGAAAGGAGGATTTTGAAAATTTTTCTTGCTGTTTCTTTTGTGCTCTTTGAATTGGAGGATGCTATGATACTTGCTCTATTGTCTACATGTATTTTAGAGGTATTGTGGTTTGGCAGATGAGATGCGTATATTACTGCTTCGTGAAGTGCAGTTAGTTCAGCTTGAAATACGGTGTTGTTGTCGTTGAGTTTAGCAGACCATTGGTAGGCCCAGATGTCATTGGTCAAGACGCAGAAGGCAGCTCCAACTCCGTGTTCGGTTTTCGAGCCATCTGTGAAAATATTTATAATGTCTTTTCGGGCTATATATGCTTCTCCGTCTTCAAAAGAGATTTGGTTCGGTTTGAGATGTTCTGAAGGATGAGTGGACCAGCCTGTTGCCTTCATCTCCAGGTCATGCGATTGGGTATCTGTAATGAAAGAGGGATTCTTAATCTATAAATTGAAGTAAACCTGGCTTCGAACTGTAATTGCATGTGTAGGGGAGGGATGCCGAGTATAGTTTATAACGCTACGAACAACTTTTATATAAAAAGTTTTTGTCAGCTAATATTGCGTAGAAGTTATGAGCTAAAAAGCTATATTCAATCCCCCCCCCCAATTTATCATTTCCTTCCTGTTACGATTGAAGATAGAAAGAAACTTTCATTTAGGGAGTATCATATAATCATAACGAACAACATTTAAATTAAAAGTTTTTTGACAGTTACAATTGCTTAGAGTTTATGAGCTGAAAAGCGATGTTCAATTCCCCACAATTTATTTTTCCCCATAGATCCGTTACGATTGAAGATAGAAAGAAAACTTCTATTAGGGGAATTATCACCTTATCATAACAGACTACTTTTATATTGAAAGTTTTCTGACAGCAAGAATTACTTAGAAGTTATGTGTTCCTATCTGCCGCATTCACTTCCACTTTTTGTACGGTAAACAAGTTGATATACCTGGCTTTGCTCCGGATTAAAATGCTTTCATGTCTAATATTTTTAATGTAAAAACTACTATTCTATAAAAATTATAATATACAAATTCCATTTCTGATCTGAAACGTTTTTAATTAAAATGTGAATATCAATTGAAACAAACGATTTTTAAAAACAGCCGTTTTCTCCATAAATTATTATTTGTTATATAGGTACTTCAAATTTCGTTAACAATTACTAAAGTAAAAAAGAAAGGTTTCAATGAATATCTTGAATCAATTAAATTAACTAGTTAATTATTCATTAATTTAAAGAATGAAAATAAATCAATCATTATTTGGTCCTGATATATATTTTTAATCGTCTACTTTTAATCTTTTCTTTTAGCATTTGTCCAGAATTCTGTGAATGTATTCTGGCAACTATATATACATATTATTCTTGTTCTTTATCAATGAAGAATATTGTTACGAATTCTGTATAAAATGAATTTTGAAAAAATATTGAAATGAGAGAAACAAATTGTACGGAAATGAAATTTTTGTCACTGAAATGCTAATTTTTAAAAAAAATTTAATAAGATGTAAAAATAGTTTCATGAGATAATGTTTTCCAAAGACATCGCGGAAAAACGCCTTGCTTAATTTTTAATTAACTGAAATTGTAAGTAAATTTTGAGCTTTGAAAAGTTAAGGTGAACTTTCTCTTGTCTTAAATAAAAAGTGTGCAAAGTCTGGTTGAAATCAGTCCAGTTGTTTAGGAGGAGATGTAAAGCATACGTACAGACACAATAACTTTTATTTAAATTAAGATAATTATTAGATCATTACAAGATTAAAATTGCTGGCATATACTATGAGCCATAAATAAGGTTCTAGTGAAGATATCGTCACAATTAACTAAATATTTAAATTTATTTAGGTAAATAGTTAATTTTAATTAATCAAACAGTTAATTTTAATAGTTAATTTCACAATTAGTTAATTTGACAGATTACTTTAATTTCATATTTAACTAAACATGGCTGCACCAAGATGTGTTTAATAAATTTAATATAAAATATCCCAAAAAGATAGATATATAAGAGTTCCCTTTATCCTTTTTTATATTGAAAAATATCTCATTAACTTTAAAATTGTTTTGAAGTTTTCTGCCTGAGTATTTGCTTTTAACTCTAGATGGAAATTTAAATTTCCTATTCAAAATGGCTGCATTGATATCCTATGGTTTAAACACACGTGTTAAATTTGGAACTCACAATGTTTCATAATTTTTATTATCTTGTGTGTTAAGAATTTAGTGACTATTATCTGTGTAACCAGGGAGTTCTCTAAATGAGCCCATTCTAGTAATGCTTAAATGTTTCATGTCATGTGATTTTACCATATGACAAAGTAATGTTCACACAATTATATGGTAACCTAGATTAAATAAACTAATCTAGAGTCATTCTTCATTCGTGTCAATTTCTTGCTACTGCTTCAGATAGGCTGGCTTAATGTTATCTAGGGAATATTTGCGCTGCTGGGATTTTTATTTCTTTATGATTCCTACCTATTGAATGATTATGTGTTGGGATATAAAAAAAATTTGACCAATTTACTGACCAATAAATCTAGCATAACCTTTTGGAATGAAAAATGGAATTATAAACTTTGATATAGTAAAAAATTAAATGTCATGAAAACAGAATCACATAGTAAATATTGCAATGTGTAGAAACAATAAAGTCATTGGATATTTCTCTATCGATCAATATGAATATTTCATTACTTTTGTGACATTAGCGTAAAGGAATCTACCTTTGCGTTCAAGCTTGCAGAAAAGGGATTTTCTTTCCTTCAATTGATACTTCTGAAAAACCAAAAACTTAATTATTTGATAAAGAAAGAAATAAACTCGATGTACATCTGGCTACAAGAGCTTCAACGTGAATGCAGTTTTAACGAAATGCATACAAAATTAATAGTTGTTGGGCAAATGACTTGAATGGTTATTACTAAAGATCCATCAAGTTAGTTAGGATAGAGATAAGAGGATTAAATTTCTTCCCAGGCGAGCAGAAAGCAAAATTGCATATTCTTCACAATTTCCCTGGCATCTTCTTTGGTATGGCATGCATTTTATATTCTATTTCATCGTTCTTTTATGCAACGTTCTTTTTTCAGTTACACATAATAAAATCTTGTTTTTTACTTAATATCTTCAAATTTTCTCGTTTTTCTTAGAAGAATATTGTAAATTTTGTAAACACTCTGCAAAAGTGCAACAGCATTGCTCCTAGCAGTGTTCGTTATTGGAGGAAAATTGTAAACGGATGCTTTCTTTCTTTTCATCACTTGGAGATATGAATCAACTCCTCCAGTTTTGAAAATATCTGAGCATCACCAAAGAACGAATTAGTACATTAAGTTAGTGAATAATAGCATCTTTTATGAACCGAATCTAGAAATTGCGTTCCGGTTGCTTACTAAGTTACTGCAATTGGTAGTTAGCTAATTGAAGCATTTATCCAATAATTATTCTCTGTATAATGAATAAAAATGTAGGGTTTCTTAATTTAACTAAAATGAAGGGTTTTTCATTAGCCAAATAAATTGAAACTTATCTTAATATAAATAAAAGTCATTGTGTGTATGTATGTGATTATGTGGCTATGATCCACATCTCCTCCTAACCCAATGGACAGTTTACAACGAAATTTTGTACACTTATTATTTAAGACAAGGGGAAGACACTTATGAACTTTTCTAAGTCCAGAAGTTAATTAAACAGGCAGTTAGTTAGAAATTAACCGAAACCGTTTTGTCTGCCGTAACTTCGGAGCAAATTGTCTGACGAAACAAATTTTTATACCATCTTAAAGTTCAAATTTTTACCTTTTCAATGATATCAATTTTATTTCTGTAACATTTTCCCTTCGATTGTTATTAATTTTTAAAAGTTCAGACAACAATTAAATAATTAACAAAGCCCATTGACTCAGCGATTCTCGTGAAGATTATTTTATTTTTCAATCAACTGTCACGTGATCCTTCAGGAATGCGAAAACATGTGGAATAAATTATTTTTAAAATCAAGTATCACGTAATCCTTCTTTCCGCTGTAACTTCGGAACAAATTGTCCGATAAAAATTATTTTTATACCATCTTAAAGTCCAACCTTTTACCTTTTCCGTGATACCAATTTTATTTCTGTGACATTTTTCCTTCAATTTTTATTAATTTTTTAAAGTTCAATAACTTTTAATTTATTTTTTTTTCAGACGATTTTGAAATAACGCAAATTTATAGCTACTCCGTTGCTAGGCGACGGTTAGTATTTGAACTAATTTACCTTTATTTAAAAAAATTTGCTTATTTTTATAAATATCTATAATATAAAGCAGAAAATCTATGTATTTGTCTGTCTGATGTCGGTCGGTCACAAGAACTCCTCCTAAACGGTGAACGGTAGCGACATGAAATTTACACACGATATTCTAGAGCATATTTCTAGGTCAAAGGTGCTATTTTTAACTTTCAGAGTTAATTAGTTCTTAAGGTATTTAATTAAATAACGAAAATTAGCCGATGTTAAGCCTAATGCTCAGACGTTTTTTGCCAATAACTTCTGAAACATTTATTAGACAATAATTATTTTTATGCCAAATTAAAGAGCAGAAAATTATATTTCTAGAGATGATAATTCCTTTGCAATGAAGTGTTTTCTCTGATTGTTATAAAGGTTTCAAAAAATATTTTTAAAGCAATTTCTAACAATACTTTTTATTTTTATAGAAATAAATTCAAGCCAAATTACTGTTTCGCGCGCGGGCTTTTGCCAGTGTTAAAGATAATATAAGAAAATATTGCTTTGTTTGACCATAAACAACAAAGAAGACTTTACACTTCCGTTTTCCAGTTGTCGTAGGATTTACAGCTTTTAATACGGTTACACAGTGATCCAATGACGTTAGTGAATTAATCTCTCGATGTTTTGTTTAATTTTCATGGTGAGGTATTACAGAATATCCATCTGTAGATACGGTAATGGGCAATAACAAGTAAAATCATATTCTGTAGAGTTCTTAAACTCCTTAGAATTGTCAGGGGTACCTTCCGACAAGCTGAGATTAAACGTCGGTGTGCCTGCACTATTGATACGTAACCTGGATGTACCGAGACTGCGCAATGGCGCACGGTTACAAATTACATACCTAGGTGAAAACGTCGTGCCAGCTACTGTTATGACTGGCATAGCGAGAGGAGAGAGTTTTTTAATTCCACGCATTCCTATAATACAGAAGAATTTACCATCCCAGTTCAAAAGGTAACATTTCCCTTTAAAATTAGCATATTCCAGGCTCAGGGCCAGAAACTCAAAGGAGCAGGTGTACGTTTGGGAAAACCATATTTTTCGCATTGGCAACTATATGTGGAATGTTCACGTGTGTCCAGCCCACAAAAACTCTACATCCTTGCAAAAAACGGAAAACAAAAAACGTCGTATACAAAAGTGTGTCAGCATAGATAAACAAATTACCTAACTATATCAGCAGACACCCTGTTAGTCGTCCAATTATGTATTATCAACCTTTAAAACTTTTAATTTCCCGTTTCAACATGTAACGAAACATTTACATTCGTGAATTAAAAAAAATAATAATCCAAATTCTTCGCCCACAAAGTTGCGGGTAACAGCTAGTATTTAATAAAAGACAAGCGTTGTATAATTTTTCATAAGTCTTGGTTTGCATCACATGTCCGGTATTTTCGCTGTGACTCTCAGAAAAAATATTTCACATACAAACTAATTTACCAATAAAGATGCAAATATTGTTTTATTAATTTAGGCACATTTCCAAGGAAAATGCAACTTAAAAAATGGCGTGCGATGTTTTCCATGGAATTCTTTGAAAGTTTTAAATCTTTCTATTGACCTAGGCACTTATTTACCACTTTTTCGATGAAACATAAAGGAATATAATAAATTAATGAAGCTCGTGTTTGAAGAGATATTTGAGACTAAATCTCATGTTTACAGTCCGCTTAATTGCTGGCTAAATGAAAAATAAATGTTATAATTTGCAGCTTGTCTGACTCGGCTGTGGATGTCATGGGCAATACTATATTTTCGCGGTTAAAACAGCTTTGTCCTGAAGCCGCCTTTTCCATTTATTATGCTTGCCCTAATAGGCAACCTTATAACATTGGTACATCCTTTCAAAAATGTAGGGAAAATTGATCGTCTAGATCATTTTTGGCGGTGATTTTTAAATAGTATAAAAGTATGGGATATTACCTCAATTAATTTATATATATGTTTTTCTTGAACTTCAAATCTTTAAAAAACTTGTGTATTGAAAATGCAAGAAAAAATCGGCATTTAAAAAATTTAACAGGAAACATCGAACATTAATTTAAACTATGTATAATGTTTTAAATATATGAATATATATTACTCTCCAATAACAAATCGTCTTTAATTAGAATTAAAATATTCAAAAGAATTTATATAAATGCCGCTTTTGCGTGTCCTATTTTTAGGACGATAAGGAAATATGAGTTAAGGAACAACTTTTTAGTAAGTTCTAAAGAAGTGCAGTGATGAAGATACACTGAAATGAAAACCTTTGCATGTGCCAAATAAAATGAAACTTATATTGAACTAAAGACAAGCATGGTATAATTTATCGTATGTCTCATTTTGAATTACTTCAACGATATTTTCGCTCTGACTCTCAGAAAAAAAATATTTCACATTCTTTCACATTTTAGTGATAAAGATGCCGATACTGTATTTTTTAAGCACATTCCCATGGAACAGGCAATTGAAAATAAAACAAAATATGGAGCAAAGTTTTTCGTGGAATTCTTTGAAAGTTTGAAATATTTCTTTCTATCGACCATTGTATTTTATTTACCACTTTTTCAATGAAACATGAGGGAATATATCATATTAATTGTGCATTCATTTCGACTGTTATTTAGAATAATCTTCGTTTTAACAGTCGGTTTAATTGCCGGCTAAATGAAAAATAAAGTTAATTCCTTGCATCTAGTGCACGTTGATTGGGAATGTCCTGCAGGATGTTATTTTTCCGCGGTTACGCAGGGTTGTTCAGTAAGGTGGGTCAAAAATTTTTTTTTTCTGAACGCTTTAATGCTGAAAAGTTCCCTATTGTAATAAGAAGAAATACAGCATAAAAAAGTTAAAATCGGTTAACATCTTCCGTTCGCGCATCGTACTTAAAGTTACTAAAAAAATGCAAAAATCGCGCCTTTTTTGTAATTTTTTAAGTTAATTAAAACTTTTAAAATAAACACGCTTTAGTTTTTTGTGCTTGTTTCATGGTTTAAATAACCTAAATAAGTTAAATTCTGATCAATAATCTAATTTTTTCTGTTCGCGCAACGTCTTAGAAAAAACAGCAGTTTACCAATATTTCTCAATTTTCACTGTGCAAACCTTTCGTTCGTTTTGCTAGAACAAAACGAATCGGAACTCACTTGATTTAGATTGAACTGGTTTGAACTAGATTGAACCGAGGCGTTGATGAAAGTTGGGGTATTTTCTTTGATGGACGAAAAGATGTTATTTTGTTCCTCGAAAAATTGAATGCCAAGCGATTTCGCAGAAATGTGAAAGAAGAACACTTTCTCTTTTCCAGGAACCTGGATCAACTTATATTGGACATGTATCTCCTTTCTCGAGTTCATTAAATCATATAACTCAAAGCGTTATTTCTCGTTTGTTTGAACTCTCAAAATCACAAGAAAAATTAGAAGTTGTAGGTTGTGATGGCCTTGTAACCAACACTGGATGGAAGAAGGGTGTCATCCACCGAGTAGAAAATCATACATGACGCCCGCTACAGTGGAGAATATGCCTCCTGCAATTTAATGAGCTACACTTTCGCCACATTTTCTAATATATTGATGGTCAAACTGCAGGGATTAAATCTTTTAGTGGACCAATCGGGCAGCAGTTGACTTGCTGTGAAAAACTCTCTGTGGTCGGTTATGAACCCATAGATTGTTCGATTCCTGATATAGACAGGAATTCGATGTGAAAAGACCAACAGTATTTGCTGGACATTTCGAATGCAATCACCTTGGGACATTGTCCAGAAGACTTGGCAAATCGGGACCCTGTTCCTTTGTCCCATTCAAGATGGTTAACTGCGGCCAACTGTGTCCTTAGGTTGTATATATGTTCATGAGATCCATCCGCAAACTTCAAAGAAATAGTTGGCTTCATCTTAAAATCATACTTGCCTGCGTGATTTGCCATAAAAAAGAGCAAATATTTTACTAATGGGCCAAAACATGTCTTTCAAGCAATCCAAACATGACGGTATTTATCCGACGAATTACTTCAAGTTGTCGATCCAGTAATACAAAGAAATGCGTCCTTTGCGCACACAGAGAATGTTCTGTTGCAGTGCTTGTCGTTGAAAGATAGCATATTCAGGAGCTCGGTTACATAAGGATCTTAAAAGCAAGAGAAACCGCCCAAAAAAAAAGACTATTAGAAATTTTGTACCACTGAAGATAAACTTTCAAGCTTCCGATTACATTGAAATTATCAATTGGAATTCTTGTGTGGTGTATCCTCCCGCAATTCTTCGGGACGTAAGTGAAGATTATATTAAATCGCTCATCAATTCCGACACTTAGCCCATCAGAGAAATGCAAAATTTTCCTTGTCGCACCCAGGCTCTGGAGAGGTGTGTCAAATAAAGTATGTGGACATGAAGCTAGAGATGGCTATATCCGAGCAGCACTGAAGTCTAGATCGGTTATGCCTAATTTTTCCAAAAAATCAGACTTTAAATGTATAGAAGATATAAAAAAGAAAAAGTAAGAATCAGAGTGAGCCAAAGATTCCTACTCTATAGAAAATATTTGTAAATAGTTATAAATATAATGAAAATACCACATCCAACAATTTGATGGTTGGTTGGGTAGGTGTGGGTTGAGCTCGACGTGCAACTGACTACCTCCACGTGGTGAGTTCTATGTCGTTTTGTTATAGCAAAATTAACGAAGAGTTGAACAGTGAAAATCGCGAAAAATTGCTATATTTCTGTTTTTTCTAAGACGTTGCGCAAACAGAGAGAATAGATTATTGGTAAAAATTTAAAACGAGCTTAAAAAACTAAAGTGTGTTTATTTTAAAAGTTTTAACTAACTTAAAAATTTTACAAAAAAGGCTCGATTTTTGCCTTTTTGCACTTTAAGTGCGATTGCGCGAACGGAAGATGCTAGTCGATTTTATTTTTTTTATGCCGTCTTTCTTCTTAATACAATAGGCAACTTTTCCGCATTAAAGCGTTCCGAATAAAATATTTTTTCGACCCACCCTACTGGACAACCCTGCTTAACCGCGAAAAAATAGCATCCTGCAGGACATCCACAATCAACGTGCACGTGATGCAAGTGATTAACTTTTATTTTTCATTTAGTCGACAATGAAACTGACCGCACTAAAGCTTTCCGAAGAAAGAATATTAATTTTTTTTGACCCACCCTATTGTCTAGATTGCAGACTTTGCTGCTATAGAGGTCTGCATGATTTGGTGAGACGCAAGCAGCGAAATATTTGGAATTTGGGTCGTGGGTGCTCCATTACGATAATTCATCTGCTCACAGGTAATCCTGGCGCCAAATTACCAGTCACAACGTCATAAGCCAGAACTTCAACAGCCAGCTTATTTCCCAGCTTCATGTGACTTTTCTCCTTTTTCCCTATATGAAGAATTTGCTTAAGAAGCAATTTTTTTTCGAGTTCTACAGAAGTGCAACATTGAAGATACAGGCGATGTGACAAACGAGACATGTAATCCGCATTTACATCTTCGTATGATCGATGTTTTGTATAAGTTTGTACATCGATGGCGAAATAAATGCTTGTAAATAGTAGTTAATTCGAAGAAAACACCAAATACAAATTTTCAACTGCACTCTATCGTACGCAACAAATTAATTTCGGGAACTTTTTGAGCGTATAAGTATAGAAGTCTAGAATACTGCACTTAATTATTTAAAATCAGTTTAAAACTATGTAATGTAATTAAAATTGGTTCAGCTTCTAATGCTGTAACATTCAGTGTTTGCATTTCGGTACCTCTCTTATCCCTTTCGCTACCACCGGGATATACAAGTCTCGAGGGCTGTTTCAAATGATCCTAAGGGATAAATATGAGTTATATTAATATGAGTTCATGTCCAACTGGTATTCCTTAGTCACATCATTATTTCAGTGCTATTGGGACATATGTGTCCCACTAAAACATATCAAAGGGACACATATGTCCTACTGATCCCTCCACCACCTGGTGATTTATTTTTTTAATGAAGGACTACGTTCCTCCTATTGGAGTATCAGGAAAGAATTTGATTCACACGCTGGAACGCCACAAAACTTGGTATGGGAGATTCTCTATATCTCGGTAACTACATATGTTAAAAACATAACTAATGTCTTAATTTAGAGATAAAGGGTAACAACAGAAGTTACAAAAAAATTGAAAATCGGAATTGTAGTTCAGCGATTAATTTGTGAAATTTGAAAATCGGAAAAGAGTCACACGAGTAAAGTTGTCCTACGCCTTTAACATCAGCTGCTGTTTGAAAAAAACAGCCTCTCTTCATTTTTTTATTTCCTCAGCATATTATCAATATTTGTATTGTATTTGATATATTAAAGAACTTATTTTATATTTATCAGAAAAAAATATTGGTAGTGAAAGAGTTGAATAGTGATTATTTTATATTGTTTTAAAAAACTCTTCGTTAATATGTTAAAATTATTTTATTTTTACTTTAAATCATTGACCCCATATTTATATTTACTGTTTGAATTAATCAATGAAATTACCTCTCCAAAAAAGCTTCAAGTAATTCTGACAGCTTGAAAATAATAAATCCTTTGAATGAAAGCTTTAAGTTTATTCGATCTTTCGGAACCGCAACTTTCAGGGCAATAATGATATTCTTGAAAGATCAACTAGCGAGAAATTAATTCGACAAAGGATATAAGCACAAGATTGGAGATGAACATAACAAAAATGAAAATATTTTCATGCATCCGGAGTGGACATTCTATTGTCATGGAAATGTATATAACAGAAAGTGATTTTAAAGAGAATGAATTTAGAAAGTTTATAAGAACTAATTCTTGCTTTTTGTCAAATGAGCTTCATATTTAAGAAACGAGAAATTGTAGAGTCACTTTATTGGAAATAAAAGAGCAATCTGAAAACTTTTCAGCACATAAAACACAACAAGAATGAAAATATTTCTGCAAATACTTAGTAGAGATTCTATTGCGTTGTAAATATACAAAACTGAAGCAGAATATTAAGAGAAATTTTGTAGATATTGTAAGAACAAAAAGACATCATTTTTTAAAAATAAACTCCATAATAAAAATGAGAAATGTCTTAAAAAATTTCAGCAAATGAAACTCAACAAGAATGTAAATATTTTCAAAAACCTCGAGAGGAAATTTTATTATGTAGGAAATAAATGGAGTTAAAGCAAATATATAAGAGAACTTTTGAAGAAAATTTTTAAGAACAAGTCTATGAAATTTTAAAATTATCTGCATGCTAAAGAATAGATTTGTGTTCGAGTCGCTTTAATAATGGTAAAGAGTAACTGACAATTTTTCAGGAAATCTCTGCTTTTATAACTTCAGGAAGTGCATTTTGAAAATATCTTTAAGACAAAATCAGGACAACTGAAAATGCTACTCATCTCATAATTCCAGTTTCGACGGAAAGTTGTAAGTTGAAGTTGAGGTAAAAATGGTAAACTTTTGGATTGCAAACGTTTAAAATAATAAAGCGATTATAAACTTTTATCATTAATTAATGTAATACCAAATACTCAATAGCAGATTGTTGACAGCTCAAATTAGATACTTTTTTATTCTGAAGCATTTCACACATTCCCATGAAATAATGTCAGTAGACTCTTGAACATAATGTTCCAAGAGAGGCCTTTTTTAGATGAAGACAAACCAAACAAATCATAATATAATATTACATTGTAGTAAATACAATAATAAACGTGTTATGAAGCTCTCAATGGGAATAATCGATTCAGCGCGTGATTTCCATTTACTTGTAATGATTCTCTAACAAATATAAATAGCTTGAATAAATTGCAGCCGCGGTGTCATTTAAATTACAATGTTCAAAATCATATTGTTAGCCTTATATTGTCTCTGATAGTATTCATTTATGTTCAGGCAGTACATATTTGTCTCCATTATCTTTATCGTCTCTGGTTTCAACATTATCTAATTTGTAATTATGTAAATGCGGAATGGATAGAACACAATTTTTGGTAATATAAACTATCTTTGCTTTTATAGCGTGTAGTTAATTTTGTTAACCAATTTGTGATTGTCTTTCTCTGAGTTTTCATTTTAATACTAATTTATTTATTCGATATCCTCTGGGAAATTCTTAGAATGTTATTTGGACTGATCTCAGCTCTTTGTGTGTTTGTTGAGTAGGTCCTTCTATTTTTCGTATAATCAATTCAGATTCCCATACGACTAAATAAATTTGATAACTTTAACTTGGATAAGAATAATATTTGGAGGGTACAGAATTCAAGTAGAACAAGTTTAAGATATTCATTTCTGGTAAAACAGAACTCAAGGTTGATTAGCTCTTAGTGTGACTGTTTAGAGGGGTATCTTTCTAACTTTCGAAGAATCAATTCAGATTCTTATACGTCTCAATGCATTTATAGCCGATGACTTGTACAACAATACTATTTGGAGGGTACAGAGTCCAAGTAGAGCAAGTATAAGAGATTCATTTCTGGTAAAACAGAACTCAGGGTTGATTAGCTCTTTGTGTGATTGTTTATTGGTTTGTTTTTCTATCTTTCCTATAATCAATTCAGATTCTTATACGTCTCAATGCATTTAATGTCGTTCGCTTGGACAAGAATAATATTTGTAGGGTACAAATTTCAAGAAGAGCAAGTCTAAGAGATTCATTTCTGGTAAACCGAACTCAAGGTTGATTAGCTGCATTTAAAATAACAGTTGACTTCTAACTCTTCTTGCTGACTCGTGAATAAAGTATTAATGTATGGACTTGAAACATTATCCCACAGAAAATATGTCATTTCTACAATTACTGCACAATGGGCAAAATATGAACTTTGTTCTGGGATATAAACATCGCTTTTATTCAATACGGGAAAAAAGTAGAGTACTTTAAGTAGTACTAGCTGATTCCCGCGACTTAATCCGCATAGTAAAACATCATTGGTATCTTGTTGCACGGGATAAAATATTTCCCAAGATGTTAGTTTTAATATAAAAAATTCGCTTATGCTCAAAAAATTATTCCACAGAAAATATGTAATTTCTACAATTACATGGCTGTGTTACTGCAAGATGGACAAAATATATACTTGTTTCTGGGATATAAACTTCGGATTTATTCAATAGGGTAAAAAGTAAATGTATTTTATGCAGTACTATCTGATGCCCGCGACTTAGTCCGCATTGTAAAACATTATTGGTACCTTGTTGCACGGAATAAAATATTTTCAAATCTTTATAGTTTTCAGGTAAAAAATTCGCTTATGCTCCAAGAAAAGCTACAGACGATACAACTGAAAACATTGTTAGAGATTGTGTTTGAAGATAGTTTCAAAATTGATTAAAATTAAACAGAATGTTGAGTGGAAATAAATTGGTATCATTAAAAAGATAATTTTTTAAACTTTAGAATGGCGATAAAATGGTTTTTCTGCGATAATATGCTCCGAAGTTATTGGGGAAAAACTTTAAAGTTTAATGTAATTTTTAATTGATTTCAATTCTAATTAAAATTTCGAAAACTCCTTTTCAGCAAGTTTCTATTCCCAGTAGTTTGAGAGATTCGTAGATGACACAGAGAGTGACTTCTTTATATATATATATATATATATATATATATATATATATATATATAT
>BGPR01003180.1:0-19741 GCA_013235015.1 Araneus ventricosus
AATTTAGTGGTGTACAACTAGATTTTTTTTTTTTTTGCTATGAAAGTACTTTTCTGGCAAGGGAAGAGTTCTTTTCTAATTTTTGTAATGATTGATTTATACGAAACATGCTAATTCTTTGAATATTTTTCACCGTCTTTTTAAATTATGTAATTTCATGGAGGGAATAGAGAAATTTTAAATGTCGTGTAATATCATTCACAAAACTGATTCACCATTACTTAAAACATTGAGATGCTTTGAATCTTTAAAAATACTTTACACTCTCTTTAAAAATACTTTACAGTGTCTTTAAAAAATACGATTTATGAAATTAAAATATGACACGATTAAGAATTATAATTATGAGATCCATTCTTAAGACTTCATGTCTAGTGGATTCTGCCCTTGTCTTAGACCGATGACGGTTTGAATTATGTAAATTTAACTTCTAAAGGTGCCTTATATGATGCAAATTTCCCGGTTGTTGATAATGTTATCAACAACCGGCAATGACAATAATATCTTCGTTATAATGTATTATTTTTTTCTGTATTGGACTTCCTAATCTCTCTTATATGTTTAGTCTTTTCATAGTTTTGATGATGCTCCTTTTTCATAATAGTTGTAAGCTTCTCCGAGGCAAAGGTGTGTGAAGTTTTTTAATTGGATCAATTTCAAATTTGTTTTTCTTCTTGGCCCTTTTATAACACTGCACGTTACAAATAGGAACCCTTCAATAATAGATTGTATAACTTTATATAACACACTGCAGACAACAAAGACACGCGACATCATTAAAACTTTAAAATCCATGGAAACTTCCACCTGTATAAAACAACTTTAAATAATTAGTCAAAGAAATGTATCGCCAGAGTTTCATTTTTATCAACTACTAATCGATTTACTTGCAATTTCCTATAACTTTTAGAGAAATTTCCTATTGTCTAGGGATTTTTCCTATATTTCATTTTATTCCTATAATTTCTAGGGACACAGTGGTGAATAAGAAACGTATTTTATGTTAAAAGGGGCTATTTAAACCTTATACTTTCGTAATATACTGTCTTTTGCATATTATGTAGAATCCTGAAAAATGTAAAGTAGCCAAAAGTATATTTTTTACTTGAAATATTGTTAAAATTCGTCGCTTAACAAGGAACACCATCTATCTCAATTTTTTGAAATTTCAAAGAGGAAGAAAAAAGCGCATTTTCCGCAACCAATAGCGAATATTTCTGAATTTTTTTAACACCTGGTAAGATCATGCGGTCTCGTGTTCATACCAGATGTTAAAAAAATTCAGAAGTATTCAGTATTGGTTGCGAAAAGTGCACTTTTTTCTTCCTCTCTGAAATTTCAAAAACTTGAGATAGGTGGTGTTGCTGGTTAAGCGACGAAATGTTTAGCATTTTTGTAAACATTAAGAGATGCTGAGGCAAAATATAGTCACCAGGTCATTTTGCTTTAACTGGTGACGATTGCTTTTTCCATCGTCTTACATTTTCATGAGGAAATCGTTACCTTTTACGCCTTCAATCTGATGAGAATTTCTCTATGTGGGTGAAGAGATTCGCATTGATCTATCCATCTGATAGGTTAATGGTGGGAATTAAAGAGCCATTCTCACTCGTCTAGGAACGTGAACTTAGTTTTTCTTATCGTTTAATGAATTGACTTAAACGTAGTTTCACACAAAGTCTGGGATAATCGACTGGTAATTCATTCCTGTGTCGTATACTACGCATGCAAGTTTACAAATGCAGCAGTAGTTCTGAGGCAGAATCTTGGCGTTGAATTTTGTTTCAGTTGTTTGATGTAACGCTTTTGCGCGGAAGTCTGGGTCATTAAAAATGCGTTAGTTTTCGATTGCGTTGCAGGTCCACTAAAATTATAGGTTGCTTGAGATCACACATCAGATAAGTATGCCAGAGGTTCTTCTGATATATTATACTTTTAGTAACTAATAATTAGCAAAATTATCTTAATTTTTTAGAATTAAAATGAATTTGCGAAATAACTGTATTAAATTTGACTCTGTCCCTATGTTTATGTGCGGATGGGATCGCGAAAAGTAGAATTTTTATATCGAAAATGGAGTTCTTTTAGAAATTTTGAGCCATTACTGGATAACGAGAAGAAAAAGTTTTAACAAATCATGTCCTGATGAATCCCTAGAGTGAATTGTTAAACCTAACATTTCAGTGTTTTCGGTGTAAATATGAAGTCATTTTAGTCTTGAACCAACTTCTGCTCAAGATGTCTGTTCTGTCATTTGAAGACAATACTGAATGGCATATTTGATTATCGTTCCACTCTTTTTACTTTCTCGTATACCAAGAGAAAGTATTGTAATCGTCAAAAAATTCGAACTCGAGATTTTGTCGAATCTCCACGTTTTAGACCTCCTTGAGTCCGAAACACAAATTTCGGAATTATATCTGTCTGTGAACACGATAACTCGAAAACTATTGGAGCTACAGAGATGAAATTTGGTATGTGATCTTGACACATAATTTGTAGGTTTCTTTCAAATTCGGAAGATAAACTGGCAAAATCCGTCTGTCCGCGTTTATTTGAACACTATAACTCAAGAACTTGAATAGCTAGATGGATAAAATTTGTTACACCATTTTATCATCAGGAATGTAGGTCCATATAAAATTTTGGGCCAAATCCATCAAAGGGTTGACTGCCTGTCGGTCTGTATAATCGCATACTTCTGAAGACGGTATCTTCTAAAAGAAATGCCTTAGATAAATAAAATTTCGTATATAGTCTTGAAATCCTAATTGTAGCTTTGTCTCCAATTTTCGTTTAAATCGGTTTCAAAAAAGGCGTTGAAATTGCATATTCGGTTTTTTTTCCCTCATTCGACGACGCAAAAAAAGGCGTGAACGCTGGAGCGCTTTCCCCACCTTAGGTAATAACGCACGTTTCCTGTCGCGCTGTGTATTTTTTTCTCCACCCGTTTTAGTCGTAGGTGAGAAAGTTTCGGGGAGGTCATTCCCGCTGGTTTCATGAGTATAAGTAATGCGCCAATTAATGTTATGACATAACATCTTGCCTAATTTTCCACATGACTAGTACCTAAAAGATGTCAGGAATCCCCAACAACTTGTGTTTACGAGTGGTTTAGTGAACTAATGCCTTGTCTGCCGCGAATTAAATTACAGGATATCCTCTGGAACTAATGCCTTGTCTGCCGCGAATTAAATTACAGGATATCCTCTGGCAGCAACCGCAGACAAATCCCGGTTTTGAGATACGAATTGTAGATACCACACATCCACCAGTTTTTTTCCCAAATTCCCATCAATGCCTTTTGTCTCCACCATTAAACCATACAATTTCGCTTTCACTCGGACAGCAATCGTTAAGTCTAATAGCGCATTGTTGTTTGCTGTGGGAGCGCAATTGTTGTCCGGATAACGATCTGCTTTTATTTTTGGCTTGCGACATTTGCCTTCCGTTTTGTCTATTGTTGGAAGTTTTCCTTTCGCTGCAAAGAGTCGCGTGCAAACACACGTTGCTGTCCGAGGGCTCTCTTGTCGCGAAGAAAGCGAGAAGCAAAAGCGGTTAGCCTTCACCTGTTGCCTGGGCACCGCCCCGCTTCAGGTCAGCCCGTATGCTGATGGTTCTTCAAAAGGCCTTTTGCCCGTTCCGAGGTGTGTCCACAGTTCGCAGATGACCCCGGTTGTCTCTATTGTAAATAGTCCATCTCCTACGCTTTTGTGATCCAGCCTCATGCCAATGACCTGAGAACTTTAGGAATGCAAAATAGTTTTCTTTTTCGTTAACCTTGAGTTTAAGATTATTAAATTCAAACCGTAGATGGGTACGGGCTCGAAATGTATTCAGATTTCTTTTAGAAATTTATTTGAAAGGTTGGCCGAACTGTCATGCAATCTTGTTGCCATTGAGAGTTGATTAACTTTTGAGTTTGTAATAATCATGAATTCATATGGAAATGAACCAATCCTGTGCGGAATTTCATGACTGTAGCAATCTTTGTTTGCCAGCTCGAAAAGTTAATTTGTTTACTTGCAATTGTGTTGTTATGCTATAGAAGAACTAAAAGAATTCTAAAACTAAATTAAAAAGTTTCTATTCAAAAATGGCCGGAGGATTGAGTTTTTCATATTTAGTTTCAAATATTTCTTGCTCTTTGTGCATGAATTTCATTAATAGTTTTTATATGACTTTAAAATACCAACTGGATTTAAAAAGGAAAGCCATTAAGTCTCCTATTTAAAATGGAATTATGAGCATTCATTGAGAAATATTTAAATTATTTATTCTTTATATAAGGTAGTTCTTAGAGGTATAAACATCAACCAGCCCTTTCTTCTCATTATTAGACGATCTAATCTTCTTTTATGAGCTCAGAATTAAAAAGAATGCTGAAGTTACTGGATTCCATCAAAAATGCGAGTGCAAGAAAGTTCTATTCATCGTCCGAGAAGAGCAAAAACTGACTGAATTAAATAATAACCGATTCCATATTGTTATATAAGAATAAAAACCAGCTTTGTGCTGAAACATTTACCTTATCCTGTGCTCAGTTTTTAGTTCATCACTCACTAGTCACCTAATTTGAATTCCACACTAATGGCGCGAAATAATATTTTCGTTCGGAAGGATGGGAGGGACTGAAGTTGGATATTTGCATGCATGAATGTCGGAATACCGACGTTCTTAATGGTTCAGTTGTTTTGAAGAGAGCGGTGTCATTAAAATAACCCTGCATTTTGTTCCCAATATCCAGTGACCAAATGATTTGTTTTGATACCCAACTAAGATGTTTCAATGCAGTGGCGTAACTGCAACTTTTGCCGCCCTTCCATTACAAGTGACATAAGGTACATAAACCATAAAATACCAATAAAAAATTGCAAGAGAAGACATTAAGCGACGAATTGCATGACTAATATAAAGTCCTCGATCTCTGCAGATTTGTTGCGAAATCCCTCGTCCGCCATCAGGCTTTCTTTCACATATCGGCAATTTACCGACAAAAGGCGAAAAATACGAATTAACCCTTTGCACCTGAAAAGTAATTAGATGCAGAATTATTAACTGATTTACAAGAGCTCATATTATTGCTTTGGAACGTAAAAAATATGTTTGTGTGAGTTCATTTTTCCTGAAGGTTAAGGAAATTATTCCACAACTTCTTACAACTTTGTGGGTAGTTTTTTAACCATCGAAATCAAGAAACGCCAAAATGATGCACCGTCTAGAATGTTGACCTCTCGAGTGCAATTGATTGAGCTAGTGCCACTACTCAATCTTCGGTACTCTTAGGCATAAAATTGTTTTCCCTCATGTCTGATTTTGCTACCCCTTTCGAAGTGCCGCCCAGTGGGAAGGCCCCTGTTTAGCTGTTTCAATAATATTGGACGAATTTCTGTACTTTTAGACGTTGTGTTAAAGCTTGTCGTCCAATCCCAATATAGGTGCAACATGGTCAAGTATTGGCCCCGCCGACAGTTAAAACGCTCCATACCACATGGGTGAGTGGGTCGGCGTGGGTAATAAATAAATAAATCCCAATATAGGTGCAACATGGTCAAGTATTGGCCCCACCGACAGTTAAAACGCCCCATACCCTATGGGTGAGTGGATAGGCGTGGGTAATAAATAAATAAATCCCAATATAGGTGAAACATGGTCAAGTATTGGCCCCACCGACAGTTAGAACGCTCCATACCCTATAGGTGAGTGGGTCGGCGTGGGCAATAAATAAATCCCAATATTAGGTGCAACATAGTTAAGTATTGGCCCTTGCATCGTGAACCCCAACGGAACCAAATCAAGCGAAAATTCACCAATTACACGAAAACGTTTTGACGTACTACTTCAGTCTATTAGAATTTCCATTTAATTATTTCGTGTTATAAACTTGTTATCTGAACGTTAGCAAACCTACTGTAGGAGTGAGAAACCGGTCAAATAATTTTTATTTTTTATCATAACGACTCAAAATTAATTAAGTTTAAATTGACTATATCTCACAGCTGTAGTTTTGGACTTAGAGTTGTCATAATTGCGAAGCATTGATAAGGGCTATTTAAGTGCTAAATAAACAAAACACGAAAAAAGTGGTTAGGTAATGGTTTATTTTATTAAATAAAATGAATACAATAAAAAAAATCAATCAAGTTTAAGCAATCTAATAAAATAAATAAGTAAAATAATAATAAAAAAAAGATTGAAGGTCAATCCTTTTTAAGTCAGTCATATTTTGAAGTTGATTTTACTTTCTTAATTATGTCATTAACATAATTATAATCATACATAATTTCACTTAATTATAAAATGGAACGAAAGTCATTTTAAAATTACAATGAGAAATCAAAATTGCTCTTTTGGGGAGAAAACGGGACAAATATAATACGGGGCTGATTAGTGAAATACGCTTACAGTCCCGTATATACGGGATGCATGACAACCCGTGACTTTTGCTTGAACGACGACGATATTTCGTTACTGACGTACGTTTGCATGTGTACGACTACCCGTATTTCTGTGCCTTAATTCTTTTAAGTATCTGTCCCGAATAGGCTTTTGGGGACACAAAAACAATGAGCGGAAATTCGTGCAGTGGGTAAGTGAAACAGGCCCTCTTGTAAACCCCTCTACCTGTTCATGCGCGATACTTTGTAGTCACGATTTTGTTGCACTGAAGTGAACGAGGAAATGGTCACCAAAAAACGAGTTCTGGGGATATCCGGCCGTGACAGATCGCCGGATGGTGACCGGAAGCTGGGATTCCTGCTCGTATGTGGAACCGAACTTCATTGCATGGGAAAGGGTCCCTCGTGGGGGCATTGGCTCCAGTATGCATATTTAGAATCGGGCCATTTAACCGTGGAATCTCGAACTTCCTTTCACTTTTTCGGTTACAGAGCGATTGTTTCTTTTAATAGAAATGTATTACAGTGGAGTCTCCCTATAACGAAATCGCTTGGCTCCAATTGAAAAATTCGTTATAGAGAAAATTTCGTCATACGGAGATTAGAGATTTTTGCAGTTATTTAAGTAAATGTTCCAAACTTTTCAATAGGTGCGATAAATTCAAATGTATTTAATTATGATTTTCAATTAAAAATGAAGTAATATATATTATAAATTTGTTAATTATACTAATTTTTATCGTATAAATAAAATGCTCAAAAGTTAAGACAATTCACCAATTTAGAGAATAATATGTACTTACGTTTATTTTACTTGAAAAATTCCGTTATTTTACATTGTTTTGCATTTCGTGATGTTAAATTTTCACATTTTAAGAGTGAGTGGTTCCATGAAACAGGCACTTGTGAGCGAATTGGTTGCACAGAAACTATCAATTTTCTTCAAAAATGACAAAAATCGAAAAGATAAACCTCTGAAAAAATTCGTTATAGGGAGACAACTACTTCGTTATATAGAGAATATTTTGAATGTTATCTAACATTCTAATTAAAAATTTCGTTATAGGGAGAAATTCGTTGTAGAGAGACTTCGTTGTAGGGAGACTCTACTGTATTTCCATTTCGTAATGGATATGGTGATCGCATTGATGGGTAGTTGTAGTTTAGCTAATTCTGCGCTTTTTTATTGATACTATCAATGAAATGTGAATAGGCGTCGGAACTGCTTTATAATTATTAAATGTATAATCGAATTTCATGAACGTGAAATCGCGAAACTGCATTTACGAGTAACTAATGTTGGGAATTAATCAGTTCTTCCAGTGAATGAGTTTATGTTTTAATTTATATGTCTGAATGAATTTTTTAACTGAAATTTCTCAACGGATCTCTATATTCCAATTTTTTCAACTTTAATCAAGATTTCAGTGATTTTTGACAGGAAAGCAAAAGGTTTCCCATTTTTAAGTGTCTTCTGCAAAGCCTTCTGCAGATAATTTTATTCACTGTTCTTAAAAGAAAGTTCAGCGTCTTGTTGAGAACAAAGTTATTGTTCTGAATATATTAGAGCATTTTATATTCTATTCTGTCCCAGGATTTTTGTCTCTTGAAGCAGCAGTTCATAGTATGTTGCATAGATTTCTTGAAATACATTCAGCTGTTCTGGTGATTCCAATTTGTTCATCGATAAGAAGTGACAGCCTCAAATATCGACGAAAAAAATGATTAAAAAATATTAGTGTGTCTAAACTAGGTTTACCGTTGGTCTTTTGTACGAATAAGATGTTGACAGTTGTTTGATGCGAAGGTGATGAATTGCAGTGGCTTTTTGCGACGTATTCGATGGGAATAAGTTCGTCTATACAAATATGTGATTATGTCAACTAGTCTAAACATCTGTTGACTTAATAAAGTTAGTCTATATTTCCCCCTCTCCTTTGCGTTAGTAACTTTCGACTGTAATCGATGGCATATACTGCAACGGAACAAGACCACACATTGTGGACCTGATTACCTAAGCATCCTTTTCCAATCCTGTAACACAAAAAAAATTTAAAGGAGATTCGAACCTTCAGTCCGGAACATCGCAGACTAGATTCGTTTGTTTTCCTATTATTTTTAAAAATGAAACTCTTAATTATATGGCAACGGTAACATGCTCATCAAAAAAGGTTAATATCGTCGCAACGCGGATGTATATAAGTACAGTAAAGAAGACAAAGAAAAGCATTGTTGTATAATATACTAAAAAACATTTTTAAAAATTGATTAAGATTTGCGAAAAAAGTGTACGGAAATACAGGTTGACAATTTTTGAGCTATATGGAAAAAAATTTTGATAACATTTGAACCGTTGGCGAGATTCAGTTAAAACTTGGCGGTTGAATGCAGGACATGTTTGAATTTTCTTTTGAGCATGCGCACTCGTATTGTCGTTAATTTTTCGTTGAAAATGTCGAAATGCAGCGTTTCTGAGCGTATAGTCGGTCATCAAGGCCTACTATTCACCCGATTGCGGCTTAAAGGAAATTTGCGTCCGAGTACAAGCTAAAGACAGCCGGTCCAAGTGTTATAACAATCCAAAATGTGTTTGAAAAGTTCGAGAGAACTGGTACTGTCGATGTCTCGACACTTCAGCGATGTTTGCAGAATTTTGCTCTTCGTCTGCACCACGTCATAGCCATTGATGGTAAGCATATCGAACATGTCATAAACTAAATCCGAATATCTGTAGTTACTTTTAAAATTTGAATAAAATTTTTGAACTCGGTAGTTTTTGAAAATTTTATTTTTTATTTCATATAACTCAATAATTGTCACCCTGTAAATGTTAGTATCAACTGAAAGCCAAACTTTTGAATTTTAAATTGATGTAAAAAAATGGTTTTTGTGCATTAATATGTTCCGAAATTATTGAGGGAAATCATTAGTTCCGATTAATTTTTAACTAATTAAAAATTTAATTAAAATTTTAAAAAACCTTTTCTTAATGAGTATTTACTGCCTTAAGAAGTGACTGTACGCCAAATTTCATAAACCTCACTCTATCTGTGTGCCCTGTAGAGTTTTTTGAACTATTTTTGCTTCATGCAATTTACAGATAGCATCCAGCCTATAAACATTATCATTTTAAAAGTCCGTCAAAAGTTCAACTGTGTTGCAGTAACCGAAACCCTGGTTATCCAAAATGTCTCTGAAATCACAAATCCAAAAACCCTGTACTGTACTGCGCGGAAATAATCGCTAAAAGGCAAGACTTTTTGCAACGATATCCCCATCTTTTTTCTTTTAAGCTTCCCCAAGAAGGTCAGTGATTCATTTTAGAGTGTTAAAATTAATGGGATTAACAATTTTAATTACGATATTGTTTACCTGCGCCCGAACTCGTCGGTGCGGCCATCTATTGCGCCCGACGGAGGGTTAACTTTAATAAAGAACACGAGTGTACTGTCTGTCCGCCACGAGAACTGTTGCCGCCAAAATGTCTAGTTTACGGCGGTCGCTATAGAAACAGGTTATCGTGGGAAGAATCCATTTCTAGTAGGTAGACGTTCATTCAAATGTGCTACATTGGCGCATTTAGCGCCAAGTGGGGAATGTATGGTAACCGAGAAGACTACTCTTTTTACCACCGCAAACTGGCGCCAAGAATAAAATAAAACTCCGACTTCCGTCGGATTCCTCCTATTCGAAATGGATCTTCCCTAGCATAACCAGTTACTATAGCGACCGCCGTAAACTAGACATTTTGGCGGCCACTAGCCTACAAAAAGAGTTTTCAATTCGTTTTACACTCAAAATATTTCAGAATCACATACTGTAATTAGATACAAAATACAGTCGGACCTCTATTTAACGAACCTCTATTTTGCGAACTTTTCCTTAGAACCAAGAACATTTTGCGAATTTCTTCGTAAAATAACCTCCAGATAGCGAAGTACATTCTCTATTTAACGAACTTTTTCTTGTGATCAGATATTTTTTTCTCCCTATTTCTCAAAATATTTCTGAACATTTCAAACTTATTCTTTCTTTTAACGCATTTTATGGTGATCAATGACCTTGAACTGGTTTTACCAGTCACCTAACTCACAGAGAGCAGTAAAGTCGATGTCATTCTTTGCATTTCATCTAGGAAGTGCAACCTTTATCCACCCCTCCCCCACTGTCCACTTCATTAGAAAAACTTTCAATATCCCCCTTTCACCCTCAGTGGAGCACCCTTGTCCTTGAACTAGTCTCCCGTTTTCTAGATTGTTGATCAGAGTCGTGCTGGTAATTTCGGTTCCTGTAGCTGGAAAATGTCAAAGCGAAAGTGCTTGAGATTCAAAGAAAAAAATTTAATTCTTCATGAGTTGGATAAAGTCGTGAAGAAAAAGGATATTGCTTTAAAATTTGGTATTCCTCTAAACATTTTATGAACCATAATAAAAAAATCGTGATAGGATATGAAATAACGATTAATCGAATTCTTGTTCAAAACGTTTAAAAACTTGTGTCTGTGAAGATGAGGCTGTTTTGTGTAGTTTAAAGTATTTTAAAAGGAGAATCTCTATTTAACGAATTTTCCATATAACGAACTTTTTTTTCGGGATTTAGCGACTTCGTTAAATAGAGGTCCAACTGTATTGAGTAACACGGATCTTCATGGCTTAACCGAAAAGATCGCTATCCGAAACGGCTCCCTTCCTTTATTTCGGTTTACTGGGGTCTTACTGTAGTAGCAAATTTTCATATTACGTCTTTGAAACCTTTCCGTTTTGCCTTCCAGTATTGAAAGATGTCACAACTAGCGTTTCGAGTTTCTCATCACGCGTTGTTCATTTCGTGGTTGGAATAATTTCGTCTACCTTTCCTACCTGTGTTGCGTCCTTAATGGGGTGCCTACAGAAAGGAATCAAGGATGCTGATGTCAGGAGACCTTTGTTGCCATTCACTTGTTTTGTCACGACATGTACTTGTCGAACATCAGTGGGAATTTTTTTTTACTAAGCAATAATAACTCCAGAAGTACGTAAAAACCTTGTGAAGCGGCATACAAAAAAACAAATGTTTTCAGGAAACTTAAATGAAGAGTGTCTTCGTGCTTATTTTCTATTTGCTCCAATAAATCCTTGTGGGTACCTTGAATTACTTATCTGTTGTTGGATTTGAATTCATATGTCAATTGTTTTCAAGTATATGTTTATATTCTGAGCACTTCTTGTTTTTAAAGTATAATTTTTTCTCATCGGTAGGAAGTGACACCGTAAAATTTCAACAACAACTTTTAAAAAAAAAAGATTGAAAAATGTGAATATATTTAGGGCTAACTTGCCACTCGGTTGTACGTATGAATAAGATTTTGGCAGTTGTTACATATTTGTGAGGAATGATTTCATTCTCATAGGTAAGTGATTATGTCAACTAGTCTGAAATCTGCTGACTGAGAATGTTAGCGTTATCCTCTTTTAACACGAAACCATCACTTCAATGCGTCGAAAAAACTTTCTAAAATGTTTGAGTCAGAACGGAAAAGTTATTTTAATTTTATCAGAACTCTGCACTTACACCTGTGAATGAAATAGTAATAAATAGAAGGACAGCTGCTGAGTAACTACTTTTCAGTGACACACAGATTTCTGACTAAATTTTCTTTCCACCTGTAGCTATTTGTGCTTTCTAAAATATTCTTTTCTCTGTCGTTGCTCGTAAAACCTGGGCATATCATTGATTCCGACTGACATATAATCCTTGATGCTTTAGAGACATATTTTCACGAGTTCGGCGAATTATAGGACTTTGATAGGGGGAAACTGTAACTGTATACATTTCTCAAAATTATTTGAACATTTTAAAAATGTTTGTCAATTTTGCTATATTTGACCTAGAACATATATTTCGGCAGGACTTTTATTTTTTAAAATCTATATAAATTTTTGTAGAAATTTTTATACAATTTTTAATATTTAAAAATTCATTTTTGACTATCAAAATATCTTACAAAATTATTTCAGCAATTACATACAGCCAATGGATGAAAATCGCATTTATATTTCAGACAATTTAAATATGTTTCGTCTAAATCGTGTGAATTTAATAGTTTAATTTTCTTGACAATTTTGAAGTTGGAATTCTAATTAAATTTGGAATTAATTTTAAGAAAATGTCGAAGAGTCCGATAATACATAAAATTTTCTTTCTGGGGAATTTTTTAAAATTCGAATAAATGAATTCAAGGAAATAAAATCAAATGCATATGTGAATTTTTAAACCGGTTTTTTTAATAATCGAAAACATTTATTAAATAGAAATCGACATGAATTGCAAAAATTACTGTGCAAGTAGAGTACCATTTAAATAGTACCATGTGTAGTTAAGGAGATATAGAGAATCGCGTCACCAATTCGTGACTATTTGCCAACTTTGCGATTCAGTAGTCGCTGACTACAATTCTGATTTTCAATTTTTTTTTTTTTGTAACTTCTGTTGTTACCCTTTATCTCTAAAATAAGACCGTAGTTACGTTTAATGTACATGTTTTTTGGGTGTTGTAAAAACATGTAATGTTAGTATGAAAGTTATGTTTTTAACATATGTAGTTACCGAGATATAGGGGATCTCCCATACCAAGTTTTGTGGCGTTTTGACATGTTAATCAATTTCCTTCCTGAGACCCCAATGGGAGGAACGTAGTCCTACGTTAAAACCTCTATAATTTCGAACCTGCACATTCTAAATCCTTAGTCTAAATTTAATATTAAATATGTGAGTTACTGCCACCATGTTGAATATGAGTGACCTGACGAACGGCATATTTATTTATTTTTGAAGTAACATAATTTTTTTTAAAAATTAAAGTAATAAATTAGTAACTTTTGTTAAATTCGAAAGTTATTGTGAATGTCCAAATGATGCTGCATTACGCTTATCGGAGAATCATAAATTAATTTGAAACGCAAAAATGACGAAAATTTTTAAGATCTCAAATGATTCATGATCTTCTATTTTCATCAAAACAACAATACAATCTTCTAAATCAAAATGAGTCATCCACCCAAATGGTAAAGAAAATTTTTCTGTCATCGGATTTGCAGAAATAGCTTATCATCACTCCCTCTTTCTTTGAATGTCAATCAACGTGTTATATTCTCTGTGTTTGGATTTCAATTATTCTGTCATGCAAACTTGCTGAAAGTAGGTTATTTTGAAATGAACTTCTCGGGTTCCAAATTGTTACGCGTTTCCAAAAGGTTTCCTAAAGGCTTTAAGGATATCATATGTCTGTCTTTAAAGTGTACATAAGTAGGAATTGAGTTTATTCCATACGGAATTAAATGCAAAGACTGTGATGTCATTTTTTTTGGTAACTTTATTGTTTTATAAAGTGGTTTTTTTATGCTTAGTTTATTTTACAGCTCATGATTATGTATGCTTTAATTATATTGCTTTTTGAATAATAAATGCATTCAATCTTAACCCTTTCGGCCCTTATGGATGCCCATAAGGGCCGAAAAGGTTACGATACGTCCCGGAGAATTAGACTTCATTCCTTATTTGGTAAAGAAATTTCATCTATTGGGTAAATAAATCCAATAAATTGAATTACTTTTCATAATTAAATTTTAATGATGCAAAAGACGGGCCGAAAGGGTTAAGATACGTCCCGGAGAATTAGACTTCATTCCTTATTTGGTAAAGAAATTCCATCAATTGGGTAAATGAATCCATTAAATTGAACTATTTTTCATAATTAAATTTTAATGATGCAAAAGTCGGGCCAAAAGGATTAAAAGCTGTAGTATATTAGTAATATTACACAAAAATATAACGTTTATGCAAGTTTTGCGTATATCTGATTGTTCTAAAAATATATTCTCTCTTTGTAAACAAATAGATTTTTAAAAATTCCAACTTATTTGTATAGTGAGTTCTTATGAAATGTTTCGTTATGCCAATATTCTCAGAAATGTATAATTTTTCAAATCATTGGCGTGCCAATGCAAATTCTCAAAAACCGTCTGTAAAATTAGAGGTGTTGCTTTTTTATTTGAATGTCTTTCGTAATAATGCAAATTGCATCAATTTTTCTTCCAAGAAAGAAATCAAAATATAAACTATATGTCATAATTTATGACTCAATTCGATTAATGGCTAGACCCGATCCTTTTAGAATCCTTTCCGAATTAGTTTTAAAGCTCAAGTTTCATATAAGTAATGTTCATAATTAGATTGTAGCATATGCTTCTGCAAATAAACATTTCTTTTACAATTCTTACGGTTTCTAAAAGTGTTTCGATAGTATTAATCGCCTCTTTTCCACATTGATGTTTTAGTGTTTTAAGAAAGTTGCCGCTAAGCCAAATGTGTTTCCTTTTTTTATCCTTACCTTTGGAAATGACATAATACACATACTTTCAGTTTATCAATAGTGGCATTCCCCGTTAAAGTAATCTTGCCGCGAATTGTTACGTAGCGTCTTTGTTGTTTCCACGTGTGAGAGAGCTCTTTTCTCACCTCTCCATTCAACTTATCTGACCTTCATTTTCACACATTTTAGCTCATAGTGCAGCACATCTTTTTCTCTTTTTTCCCCCAAAAAGCTGCACAAATGGTTGTTATTTCTGCCAGTGGCACCGAAACCTGCGGTAAATGAGGACACGGCGCTATAAAAGTCTGTTACTTACTCTTAAAAGTCGGTTTTAGGGCGTAATTTATATCTCGACTTTCGCATCGGAGTGTCGGACCTTGTCGCTTTGCAGTGACCTATTTCGATCTTTAAATGACTTGTCCATATCTCGAATGCCAATTATTTAAACCGGCACTAGCTATTTTAATCTGCATTCGGCCATCTTGCGCTTTATGCCCAACTGCGTGTGGTTTATTATAGAAGATGGCATGTTTTCGATTGCAGCACGCATTACGTCGATTACAGTATTTTTATCCTTTTGTATTCATCTTGTAGTAAACTCTTTCTTCGCTCCAGTGCATTTAGAATAGATTTTTTATTTCTTTAGGGCACAGGGGATTGCAAAGTCATTTCATAAAAACTTTTGCATTTCAAAGAATAAGCTATTTTTAATTATTCCTGTGATTTAGAGGGACTCTGCAGAGGATAACAGATATTATACTAGGGTCATTCCATGTCAATTCAACCACACCATGACACCCATAATCTCAGATTTTGATGAAACTTGGCATATTTGTTCCTTTCATGTATTTAAGTAAGCATGCAAAATATTTTTGCTCAATCTCAAATACTTCAGGTTTTATAGCCTGTTGAAGTTTTAAGAATTTCAAGATTTTTATTGAATTAGGCTTAGCAAATACGATTGGTTCTTTTATAGAAAATAAGTTGTCTTCCTTATTTACCAACAAATGTTGATGAAAATATTTATGATTATACTTTAATATATAAGGAATCCAGTAAAAAATAAACTAAGCCAGTAAGTATTTATACATAGCCAGGAAAAATTCTGAAATGTTATTTTGAAAATTTTGTAAATGAAATATCGAGTTCCACACTAAGGGGACTATCATAAAAAGTGAAAAGAATAATCAAAAAAATTTTTTTCATTTATTATTCTAAAAGATATACTCTATCATATGAAAAAATAAAAATAGTGGTTTTTTCAGTTCTTCATAATTTTTACTGACTTCAAAATTAGAAATCACTTGACTCATTATCACAAATCAGAAAGAGCTTTAAAATCAAACACACACAAAAAAAAATTGTTAAAAAATTTGGTGGTGCATGATTAAAGTAATAGAGTAGATTTATTAATTCTAAGATCTGTTCAGAAAAGTACATAAATTTTATAAATACAATTTAATTTAGCTTTAAATATCAGGTCAAAACTCTCATTAACTCACTAGTAAACTGCTATTTTAGGAATTTTATTATAGGCAATCAAAGCATTCAAACTGTCTACTGAGCAGGCACACACATGTCTGAACAAGTCAAGACTTGTTTGGGCATGTTAAAACAAGTAAGCCTGCTCAGCACCCACAACTTGGCATTCATTCATCAGTCAGTCACAGACTATTGCTAGTGTAACATGCATGATTGGTGATCATATTTCACAGGTTTTTTTTTTAAATCTGATTTAGCTTTTTTTACTTTACTACGTGGATTTTGTTTTATTGTAACTTTTTCATTAACAACTAAGTATGTGCAATTTTGCTTAATAGATAAAATTATTTTGCAAAGAATCTATTGTTAATATATATTTCTTTAACATTGGAAAAATGGAGAAGTGCTCTGTGGGGAAATTTACTCACAGTGATTGTCATTTGTTGAATTATGTCAACAGAAAAGCCATTCAAGCTATTGAAAAACTGTCTGAAACTGATTTAAATCTTTTAAAACTTAGAACAGACTCAAATTATGAATTAAAAACTATTTGTCTTCATCATCAAAGTGTGTTTTTGAAAAACTATGAGTTTTTACAAAAAGTATGTTGTGACCCTTTTAAAAAACATAAAACTACAATTAAAAAAATGCTCCGTGTTGTAACTGTGGAACAGAGTAGGATCATTTTATATAAAGGCTTCAAAGTGAAACCAGGGCAAAAACTTTGTGCATCTTGCAGGAACAAGCTACTTAAAATAAAACAAATTGATGAAAGTAATGTTCAAAACAGCTTAAATACCGAAGATGAAGATCATGATGTAGAATTTACTCCTGCTGAACTGTTACAAAAAAGAAATGTGATTGCTGAACTTAATTCTTCATTCCATGAAATCGGATGTTCTCCAATGAAATTACATGCACTTGGTGAACATAGCAGATCATTTTATGGTAAAGAAAAACTGCAAAGAGTGCATGAAACTGTTAAAGAAAAAATTCAAAATGTTCTTGAAGTTGATTTGCCAGAGGAAAAAAATGACGTGGAAAAAAGTGTGATAAAAAAATCTGAAGACTTAGACAAGCTTGTAGATATAATTAAAAATGAATTAAGTGGTACATCAAGAAGAAAACAGATTCAAATGCTGACAATTCCAGCTTCACTAATGTGGTCTAGAAGAAAAATAAAAGAGACTTTCAACGAATCCGATTATTCTGTTCGTAAGGCTCAAAAACTCTTCAAAGACCAGGGCTTTTTAGCAGAGCCAGCTCGAAGAAATGGGAAACAGTTGAGTCCTGATATCATTGAATTAGTAAAAAAGTTTTATCAGCTTGATGAACAGTCTAGAATTTTGCCGGGGATGAAGGATGTGGTGAGTATAGGGAAAAAAGTATATGAGAGAAAACATTTGATTTTATGTAATCTTGGTGAGCTATATTTAAATTTTAAATTGGAATTCCCCAACTTGAAAATAGGTCTTTCAAAATTTTGTTCTTTGAGACCCAAGTGGTGCGTTTTAGCTGGTGCCAGTGGCACACACTTAGTGTGCGTATGCACAATACATCAAAATGTTATTTTATTGATTCACGGAGCAGGTTTTGAAGAGGAATACAAACAGCTTATGTCATATATAGTTTGTGAAGGAGCAGGAAGAGAATGTATGCTAAGGCACTGTGACAAGTGCCCATCTAAAGATAACCTTGTTCAATTTTTACAGGCAAAATTTGAGGACTATGATGATGAAGACATTGTTGAGTACAATCAGTGGGTTTCAACGGATCGAACTGAAATGATACGGTGTTCGACCTCAGTTGGTGAATTTATTGAAAAATTAGTAGAAAAACTGAATAAGTTGATACCACACTCATACATTGCCAAATCACAATCTTCATTTTTTAAAAATCTAAAGGGAACTGCTTCCTCAAATACAGCTGTTGTCTCGATGGATTTTAGTGAAAACTATGCATTCACAATACAAGATGAGGCTCAAGGTTACCACTGGAACTCAAATTCATGTACTATTCATCCTGTCATGATTCACTGCAAGGATACAAGCAATGTAAAACTGATTATACCCCTTTGTATCATATCTGATGACCTGAAGCATGACGTAAGTATGGTATACGAGATACAAAAAAATGTGACTGCTTTTCTGAAAGAAAACTGCCCACATATAACAAACATTCACTATTTCAGTGATGGATGTGCCGGGCAGTATAAAAATAAATACAACTTCATGAATCTGTGTCTGCATGAGAAGGACTTTAAACTAAAAGCACAGTGGTCATTTTTTGCAACCAGTCATGGGAAAACAGAATGTGATGGTATAGGGGGTACTGTCAAACGATTAGCTAGGAAGCAAAGTCTTCAACAACATCTGGATAGACAAATTACAACAACAAATGAGCTTTTCGAGTTTTGCAAAGTCAACATTGCAAACATTACCTTCCAGCATATTTCTAAAGAAGCGGTTGATTCTACTAGCCTTACTCTGGAAAGTCGTCTAAAAGATACCCAAACTCTTCCAGGAACCAGACTATTCCTCAACTTTCAGCCAATAGACGACTTGGGAATGATTGAGGCTAGAAGAATCAGCAGAGATGAAACACCAGCTCTTACTTTCAACTTACTTAAGCATCAAAGTTTATTAGTGAAAATGAAGGATTTATATCCTGGATGCTTTGTCGGTTGTATTTATGACAATTTATGGTATTTTGGTATGGTGAGTGAGGTGAATGCAGAAGAAGAAGATGTCACTGTAAAGTTTTTACATCCTAATGGACCATCAATATCATTTTTTTGGCCCAACAGGGAAGATGTATGTGCAGTACCCATCCCTCACATCATCGCAATCGTGAAACCTCCAAAAACAATGACTGGAAGAACTTACCAATTCTCTCAAGAATGCATGTTGCTTGTAAAGTCAAGTTTTGAAAACATTTGAGAAAATTAAAGGACAATGGACTTAGAATTTGAAATATTCTTAGTGGCGAGTTTTGTAACTAACTTTTTCCATTCCAACAAACGTAAATAAGTACCTCACTTTGCAATTGAATTTTTTTACTTTATTAGCACTATTTTTTAAATTCTGTTTAGCCTTAGCTGCAGTACATAATAGTGGTTACTTTGATAGTTTACAAGACAAAATTGCTGAATTTAAACGAAAGGAAATTTGAATTTAACGCACTGAAAATAAACGCATGAATTTTCGATTTTTTTTTTCTAGACCTTTAAAAAATAATGAAGGACTGAAAAAACCACTATTTTTATTTTTTCATGTGATAGAGTATATCTTTTAGAATAATAAATTAAATAAATTTTTTTGATTATCCTTTTCACTTTTTATGATAGTCCCCTTAGTGTGGAACTCGATATTTCATTTACAAAATTTTCAAAATAACATTTCAGAATTTTTCCTGGCTATGTATAAATACTTACTGGCTTAGTTTATTTTTTACTGGATTCCTTATATATTAAAGTATAATCATAAATATTTTCATCAACATTTGTTGGTAA
>BGPR01003180.1:20227-46125 GCA_013235015.1 Araneus ventricosus
ATTTCAATGCGTTATTGTTCATTTTGGTCAGGAATAATTTCGTCTACCTTTCCTACCTGTGTTGTGTCCCTTAATGGGTGCCCTACAGAGCGAATCAAGGATGCTGATGTCAGGAGACCTGTTGCCATTCACTTTTTTGTCACGCATGTGCTTGTCGAACATCAGTGGGAAATTTTTTTACTAAGCCATATAACTCCAGAAGTACGTAAAACCCTTTGTAGCGGGCAAAAAAAACAAATGTTTTCAGAAACTTAAATTGAGAGTCTTCGTGCTTATTTTCATTTGCTCGAAAACTTGTTATACCTTTGAATTATCTTATCTGTTGTTGGATTTGAATTCATATATCAATTTGTTTCAAGTATATGTTTATATTCTTGACACTTCTTGTTTTAAAGTATAACTTTTTTCATCGGTAGAAGAGACACCGTAAATTTCAACAAATTAAAAAAAATAATAATGAATGAAAATGTGAATATATTTAGGCTAATTTGCTACTCGGTTGTATGAATAAGATTTAAGGTTGTTACATATTTGGAGGAATGATTTCATCTCATAGGTAAGGATTTATGTCAACTAGTCTGAAATCTGCTGACTGGAGAATGAACATCCTCTTTTAACACGAAACCATCAATCAATGCGTCGAAAACTTTCTAAAAGTTTGAGTCAGAATGGAAAAGTTATTCTTATTGATCAGAACTCAACACTACACCGTGAAATTGAAATAGTAATAAATAGAAGACAGCTGCTGAGGTAACTACTTTTCAGTGACAAAGATTTCTGACCACAATTTTCTTTCATCCACCTGTTGCTCTTTGTGCTTTCTAATCTTTCCTCTGTCGCTGCTCGTAAACCCTGGGATATCATTGATTCCGACTGACAGACAATCCTTAGCGCTCTTTTATAGGACTTTGATAGGGGAAACTGTAACTGTATACTTTAAATTTCAAAATTATTTGAACACTTTAAAAATGTTTGTCAATTTGCTATATTTGACCTAGAACATATATTTCAGGTGACTTTATTCTTTAAAAATCTATGTAAATTTTATAGAAATTGTTATGCAAAAATTTAATTTTAAAACTTATTTTGACTATCAAATATCTTACAAAATTATTTCAGAATTACAGCCAATGGGTAAAACACATTTATATTTAAGGCAATTTAAATATTTTCAGTCTAAATTGTGAATTTAGTTCTAGTTAATTTTCCTTGACATCCAATTTTGATTCTAATTAAATCTTGAATTTAATCTTAGAAAATGAAGGTCCTGATAATACATAAAATTTTCTTTTGGGGAATTTTTTTAAAATTTGAATGAATGAATTCAATGAAATAAAATAAAATGCATGTGTGAATTTTAAACCGTTTTTTAATAATCGAAAGCATTTATTAAATAGAAATCGACATGAATTGCAAAATTCGTGAGTAAAGAATTAAATATACCATATCTGTAAATATTCCTATTTCAAGATTTGGGGTATGATGTCTTCAAACAGCCTTGATGTTAGTTATAGGACCACTCTTTATGTGACTTTTTTTCTCGCAAGTTTTGTTTATGTTGTAAGTTTGTTGTACCTTACTTCTAATACATTGTTATGTTTTAACATATGTAGTCAAGAGATATAGAGAATCGCGTCACCAAATCTGACTATTTCTTTATCAACTTTACTAGTAGTCGCTAAGTACAATTCCTGATTTTCTAATTTTTTTGTAACTTGTTGTTACCTTTTTATCTCAAAATAAGACAATAGTTGATGTTAAATGTACATTGTTTTTGGTGTTGTAAAACATGTTTAATAGTAGAAAGTTGTGTTTTTAAATATGTAATTCTGAGATATAGGGGATCTCCCATACCAAAGTTTGTGGCGTTCTGACATTAATCAATTTTCTTCTTGAGACCCCAATGAGAGGAACATCCCAGTTAAAACCTATAATTTCGAACCGACATTCTAAATTTTAGTCTAAATTTAATATTAAATATGTGAGTTACTGCCACCATGTTGAATATGAGAGTTACCTGATGAACGCATATTTTTTTTAAGTAGCATACATTTTTTAAAATTAAAGATACAATTAATAACTTTGTTAAATTCGAAACTTATTGAGAATGTCCAAATGATGCAGCATTACGCATAACGGGAATCACAAATTAATTTGAAACGCAAAATGATAAATTTTAAGATCTCAAATGATTCATCATCTTTTACTTTCATCAGAACAACAATCAATCCTTCTAAAACCAGAATGAGTCATCTACCCAAGTGGTAAAGGAAATTTTTTCTGTCGCGATTTGGTAGAAATAGTTCACATCCATTTCACATCCCTCTCTTCTTTGAATGTCAACGTGTTATTTTCTGTTTGATTTCAACTATTTGTCGCAAACTTGCTGAGTAGGTTATTTGAAATGAACTCTCGGTTCCAAATTGTTACGTTTCCAAAGGTTTCCTAAAGGCTCATGGATATCATTGTCTGTTCTTTAAAGTGTACATAAGTAGAATTGAGTTTATTCCCATAGAATTGTGCAAAGACTGTGATGTCATTTTTTTTGGTATTTGTTTGTTTTATAAAGTGGTTTTGCTTATTTATTTTACAGCTCATGTGTATGCTTTAATTATATTGCTTTTTAAATAATAAATGTATCTAATCTTAATTTTCAGTAGTCTTTTTTTGGATGCCCATAAGGGCCAAAAGGTTAAGATACGTCCTGAGAATTAGACTTATTCCTATTTGTCAAAGAAATTTCATCTTATTGGGAAATAACACAATAAATTGAATTATTCATAATTAAATTAATGATGCAAAAGTCGTCTGAAAGGGTTAGATACGTCCCGGAGAATTAGACTCATTCCCTATTTGTAAAGAAATTCCATCATATTAAATAACTAATAATTCGAATTACTTTTTCTAAATTAAATTTAATGATGCAAAGTCGGGCCAAAGAGATTAAAAATGTAGATATTAGTAATATTACACAAAAATAGAACGTTTATGATGTTTTATGTATATCTGATGATTGTTCTAAAAATATATTCTTCGTGTAAAACAAATAGATTTTAAAATTCAACTATTTGTATAGTGAGTTAGTTCATGAAATGTTTCGTTATCAATATCTTCAGAAAATGTATATTTTCTCATCATTTTTGCCAATGCAAAGTTCTAAAAAACCGTCTGTAAAATTAGAGATGTTGTTTTTTATTTGAATGCTTCTCTTAATAATGCAAATTGCGTCAATTTTCTTCCAAGAAAGAAATAAAATATAAACTATATGTCATAATTTTGACTCAACTCGATTTAATGGCTACGGATCCTTAGAATCCTTTCCGAATTAGTTTTAAAGCCAAGTTTCATATAATGTTCATAATTAGATTGTGCATATGCTTCTGCAAATAAACATTTCTTTTTATTAGGTTTCTAAAAGTCTTGATAGTATTAATCGCCCTTTCCCATATTTCTGATGTTTTAGTGTTTTAAGAAAGCGCCGCTAAGCCAAATGTGTTTTCATTTTATCCTTACCTTTGAGAAATGACATAATACACATACTTTCAGTTATCACTATGGTATGTCTCGTAAAGTAATCTCTGCCACGAGTAGTTACATGTAGCGTCTTTGTTGTTTTCACGTGTGAGAGAGTTTTCACCTCCATTCAACTGATCTGACCTTCTTCACGCATTTTAGCTCATAGTGCAGCACATCTTTTCTCTTTTTTCCCAAAAAGCTGCACAAATGGTTGTTATTTGCTAGTAACTGAAAACCCGCGGTAAATGAGGACATTGGCGCTATAAAAGTCTGTTACTTACTCTTAAAAGTGGTTTTAGGGCGTAATTTATATCTGACTTTCGCATCGAGTGTCGGACCTTGTCGCTTTGCAGACCTATTTCTGATCTTTAAATGACTTTGTCCATATCTCGAATGCCAATTATTTAAACCCATCTATTTAATCTGTATCTCGGTCATCTTAGGCTTTATGCCCAACTGGGTGTGGTTTATTATAGAAGATGGCATGTTTTCGATTGCAGCACGCATTACGTCGATTACAGTATTTTATCCTTTGTATTCATCTTAACCCTTCTGTCTCCAGCATCAGACATGAGATTTATTTCTTTAGGGCAGGAAGGTCAACATTTTCACCTACTTCAAAGATAACAAGCCATTTCTTAATTATCTCCGTGATTCTAGTATGGACCGTAGAGGTACATAGATATTAACATTCAAAAGTCTGCCTGCGGGATCATATTGCTGTCTGGTCACAGCTTCCACCATCGACATCCCGCGGAACCCGATTAATTTCACCCAAAGAGTGTCAGGGGGACATGATGCATCGTTTAAATATACTGGTTGTCAAACGTTCCTCCGCTGGTCTGGGTGGAAGCTTCTGGAAAGGGTGCAGTGTGGCCCAAGTTTCGTTCTCTTACTATCTGGTCATGGTTAAACCAGTGGGAGTGGTCTCCAAACTTTTCAGCCTTGCTGGGAGAGATTCGTCAAAAATCTCGAGTTCGAATTTTTGACGATTACATTACAATACTTTCTCTCTGTATACTTCGTATACGAGAAAGTGAAACAAACAAACAAACCTGAAATCAAATATCTGTTGCCACGTTTGCAAAAAATATTACTTTGAAGCAGCTGCGATAAAATGGGCAGTGCAATGAATACTAAAGCGAAAATTCTGCTTTGGAATTGAATTCCCAAGAAAACAATTTATACTACCACAACCGTAACAATTGCAAAAGCGCGTGAATAAAAGATTTGCTGAAATAATGGGATCGGTTTGAATTTTATTTACAACAATAAAAAAATTGTTACAATTCATGTTTGAAAACATTATTTATTGTTGTAAATAAAATTTACAACAATAACAAATTGCTACAAGTACGCATGCTCATGAGAATCGGATTAAAAGAAGTTGAATATGCAATTTGACCTCCTCTTTTTGACGGATGTGGCTCAGAATTTTATACAGACCTACATTCATGACGATAAAACTGTGTACCAAATTTTATCCATCTAACTATTCAAGTTTTTCAGTTATAATGTTCACATGACCGCGAACATCCAGACAGACAGACTTCCCGTGTACGGATTTTGTCCAAAATTTGAAAGAAGCCTACAACGTATGTGTAAAGATTACACACCAAATTTCATCCCCGTATCTCTAATAGTTTTCGAGTTATCGTGTTCACAGAACAGACAGACAGACAGACATAATTCCAAAATTGTGTTTTTCGGACTCAGGGAGGTCTAAAACGTGGAGATTCGTCAAAATCTCGAATTCGAATTTTTTGATGATTACAATACTTTCTCTTTGTATACTTCGTAGACGAGAAAGTAAAAATGAAAGTTCCGGCTCAAAACAGCTCTCATGTCTCTTCAAATCGGGACGTTAATATAACTTACCCCTGCTTTGTCGGATTTTTTTTTCGAATCTTCGACAAAATTGTTTTTCATTTAAGGCGACAAATCTCACTGTGAAAACATGAAGAAAGCAGGTCTGTTTGCGCCATTTCTTAGCAATATTCAGAAGTGCAAAAAGTGATCGCTGAATATAACGTGACATGTAAGTAGCGACAAATTTACTTTAAGCGATGCAACCTTTCTCTTCGTCTCATGACATGCGACGCCTACCAAAAAGGAATTAACTAAACAACATTGCAAAAGTATGGGAATTTGAAGTGGCATTTCTATATTAGTTACGTTTCTTCGTTCAACAATCCCCTCAGAATTTCTGTTACTAAGTAAAAAGATGTCCTTCAGGACTAGTGAATAGATTATTTATGTTCAGAACTAGTGAATAGATTATTTATGTTCAGAACTAGTGAATAGATTATTTATGTTCAGAACTAGTGAATAGATTATTTATCTTCAGAACTAGTGAATAGATTATTTATCTTCAGAACTAGTGAATAGATTATTTATCTTTGTGCGAAAATGACTAGCATATATACAACTCCGATTTGCATGCATTCAAAATTGTACCCTTTTTTAAACGAACTAGTAATAGAAGCTTATTATAAATTCTCGTCACCTGTGACAGTTTTACGACTAGCTTTTAAGAGTCTCCAAAGCAGATCTGTACTATTCTTGAATAAAGCTTTCATTGATCTGTAGCGGTTGTGTTTATTTAATAGCTTGCTGCCTGAGAAAGTGGCATTTCTAGGTAACATGCGCCAAGAAAAAAAATCACTTCACTGTTCTTCGATTTGTTGCACCCTTTTCACATGGCGAATCACTTTTGTTCACTTCTATTTCTAGCTGCCTATAGGTGTGGGTGTGTTTGAGAGAAACCCCATGCAAAGCGTTCGGTTAAAGACAGTCATTATCTTTCCGCCTGAATAGCGACGTCTCAACCTACTGACTTACCCACAGACCAGAACATTCTAAAATGCAATTTTATTATTTATCCTTTTAGAAACCTGAAATTCACAAATAACTTTCCGAAATTAATAGCGAAGAAAAAAAGTTAAGTTGCAGAACTAGGGACCCGAGAAATTGTCTTTTATTGGTTTTTCTCGCCAAGTCGCTTTTGTTTGGCTCAATATTTTAGTCGAGGGTATTGCATTAGCTCTGTCTCCAGGCACCATCCATTGTTAGGGAATAGTTCTGTACCTTGCTGTCAATGAGTTTGCTTTGTTTTCTTCCTATCTTCCCGAATATGTCATGTTTTTCTGGTCGAATGACCCTGGAATGCGACGCTTGGACGGGCATAACCGACTGAAATCTAAATGGCACGCTTGGCTATGAACCCCGGGGTCGAAGGTCTTGCTTCAGTTGGAAACTGTTGTTAGCCGAGCGTGTCAAAGACTAATATGAGTGATATAAACAAGGTATAAGTTTGTGTGAGCCCCAAAATAAAACTTCATTTATTATAGAAACACGGATGTGTTTGAAAAAGTGCAGAACAAAAAATCAGAGCAAACATAATGATAAAAATTAATGTTTTCTTCCGACATTTAGCATTTTTCATCGACTCCATCATCCAACATTTGCATCAAGTACCATCTCTCTTATTTTGAAGGAAGCATTGTTTCGAAGTGTTCACCTTCAAAAGTGTCCCAAGGTTCGCTGTGACTTTTGATCGTTACAGGAGATTTTTGTTTCATAAGAGTAAATAATTGCACTCGCACCGATAATGTTTCAAGTTTTGGATCTAGCTGACAGATATTTAAAAAAATTAATCAATCCAACTTTGTTGAATCTTGGCGCATTACATCAAACCGCATTACATCCGGATTGCCATGATTTGATTATGATTAGATGCTAATTCAGGTTGGCGACAGAACCTGGAAATCAGGGAAAAGTCAGGGAATTTTATCGATCTGGAAAAATCAGGGAAATTCGTAAAAATATCTAAAAAATCAGGGAAAATTAAGTTACTTGTGAGTTATCTATAAATTAGTATCTTATGTCTAGCATTATTTGTAATAATAAATGGAATTTTAAAAAACTTATATTCATTTATAAAAGCATAAGTTTTTGATTAGAGCAATTAATTTCTTATGATTTATTAAAGAATAAAGATTTGAAGTAATATTTTGGCAGTTTCTCTTGTTTAAATCTTTGCTAAAATATGTATTATTAGGTACTTATAATTTATACTATTTTTATATTTATGTTGCAGCATATTATTCTGGTACTCATGAATACTTGCTGCAACATGTTATTCTGGTGCTCATGTACCTGAACTGTTTTAAAGTTTTGAGCAAAGATCATAATAACTTTTACTGTTAATATAATTCAACTTGTGTTGCAAAGAGTAGTTTTAATGTCTCTTAGAATTCTTATGCAGTTTTAGAAGCAAAGTATTTTGTTAAAATTTCCAGTATTTTTTATATACATATATGTAATATACTGTTTTAATTTATTTTTTAGGATGGTCATTCCATTTTATTAAGATTAAATTTCATAAAAATATTTGTTTTTCATATTAAATAACTGGTAAAAGTATTTTTAATAATGTATATTGTAAACGTACAGTGATTCTGAGTAGGGAGAAAGCCAGGAAACTAATATAATTAGTAGCCGTAAATCAGGGAAATGTTGTAAGTTTAGTCAGGGAAATTTTTTTCACAGTTTCTGTAGCCACCTGTAATGCTATGTTTGCTATGAAAATCAAGTGGAACAGAAGACCATGATTTTTTCCCCACAATTCATGATAGGCATTGGAGTTTTGAGATAATACTGCTTTATATAAACTTAGTTAAAAATTGATTCTAGTTAGAAAATTAACATTCCGTTCAATATTGCCTCAGCATACACATTGCGGACCTTATGTGGGTCGAACATTCGATATACACTGGTGTAAACTTAAACGCCAATAACACTGACGAAATTAGTTCTCATAGTGCTGTTCATTCAATGAAACGAAGTGTTTAGTGTCACAAATGTGTTCTGATCGCACTTCAATAAAATGGGCTCCCTATTCCTCGAAACGGTTTCATTTTACTGTCCTTGTTTCTCACATTGTGTCATTTCACAACAGCACAGATTAAAAGTTTTAAAACGTGGTTTTTTAGAGGTGAAAGTTTTCGATAGAGAATATATGAGTCAGTTTTAGAAGCTAAGGTGTCTAATTTAAATATCCCCGCGAGGCCACCTAAACAGGTTGTTTCAAATTTGACCGCGATAATATTTTTGATTATTTTGTAATTTATTTTGTGTTTCGCCCTTGTAGGATAATAATTAGCTGTCACAATAACTCCATAAAAGGCTGAACTTTAAAATATGACTGTTAGATTTAGTTGGAAGTGTGGAGTTTCTTTAACTGAATTTAAAAGTGTTAAATTAATTTTAAATTAACTCACTTTACGATCACATTTTAAAATAAATTGTTTAATTTTAAAGCGTGATCTATCATATTGGTTCAAAACAGAAATTAAAATATTTAATAACGAAGAAAATTGTAGGGAAACTGTAAATATGTTATAAATTTGTTATATTTTCTTAATATTTTTATAGAAATTTGCAGTTCTTGAAGTATTTTTTCGTACAAACTTTTCATTTGTTAAAAAAATATTGAACAATTATTTGCTTTCAGACCTTTTTATATAGTTGTAAATGAATTTCTTATGATTTACTACTCGTTTTAAAATTGTAGAAACACGTTTAGGTTTGTCTATCAATTTTATAGAAAGCATAGAAAAATTACAAAATATTGTGAATGAAAGCAATGTTAATTATAGTTTTAAATCGTTTTTAATGGCAGCTAGCCGCCTTCGGCGACCAGCTGTTCGCCCGTAGTATTAATAGTCCATGGCTATGCTTGCAACTTGGCGAATTGGCGGCTGTAGAGATTGAGGGACTCTGCCAAAGTTTAATTTTGCGATATATCTGGAAACTGCAGGATGATCGGTGGCAGACGATCATTGATGACATGTCTAAGCGTCTTAACACATTCATCGCTATGGGCGAATCAGATGGAAGCTCCAAGAAAGACAAAAAAATAACCGTACTCGCACTAGACAATTTATAAATCAGAAAAGAAAGAGGTGAGCGTATTCTGCGGACATCTATTAACATGTTTAACTCAATAAATTTGTTGTGCAAGTCAAATTCTAGTAAGTAGCGAAGATTCTTGAAGGACGAGATATCTCGTCCGTAGCGATGAGTGTGTCAAGCTTTGATCTTTATCTCTACTAATAATAAAAGAGAAAGTCTCTCACTCTCTCTCTGTGTGTGTGTGTCTGTTGGTGATCTACAGAACAGACCGTTGAACTTAGAGGTACCAAATTTGGCACAGGTATACTTTGGAGGGTGGGAATGTGCACCTCGGAGCCATTTTTTTTCAATTTTTTATTCAAATTTTAATTATTTAAAAATTAAGCAAATTTTGAACGTTTTCGCCCATATTTTCGGCAATAACTTCCGAAAGAACTATTGCATGAAAATGATTTTTATACCACTTTAAAGTGCAAACAATTATCTTTCCAATGATATTAGTATGATTACTGTGCAATTATTGCTTTAAATTTTACAAGGTTTTAAATTGCCATTAATTAACTGCGGTAAAGTTCGCTCAAGGAGACCGTTTCTCTTTTCGACCAAAGGTAGGGAGGACGCCGCTAAGCGGTCATTTGTCAACAATGAAAGGGCAGCCATTGTTGGTCATTTGTGGTTAGAAGGTAAAGATTTAAAAATCTGATTTCGCAATCAATAGAAAAATAGCGGTTGAAGCAACAGGAATGATTTTCTGAATTAAGTATGAAACCTTTTAATGATAAAGATAAAATTTTAAATTCATTACAATCGATTAATTTCCGTCGAAATTTTTTTGTACACTTCTTGCGTAATGCAGAAAAAATTATTCAAATATAATTACTTTCTAAATGCATTACACAAAATGACTGACTAAAATGCAGATCAATACTTTTTGCGGGTCATCAGTAATGTAGTTTGTAATACGATTAAAAGAGCTATTTTGTTTATAAGGAATAAGAAAGTAAAGTCGGAAACGAAAAGAATGCGGGTTAAATGTCTATCGTAATTTGAAGTTAAAAATTACCTTGTTAAGGGAACCAGGAATATAAAAGTACGCATAAGAGATTCATTTGAAATTATATTCCCGGCGAACAAGCTGGTCGCCGAAGGCGGCTAGTATGGAATAAAAATGGTCGAACTCGGTACAGTGGTTAGGGCTGAGAGGCTGGTCCTTTGGTTTCGCCAATTATTTTAAATATATAGATGGTTCCTCTGAAGCTAATTCCATGATTTAAGAGAAATCTTCGTGAAAAATTCCAAGCACTTATTTGAAAAGTGTAAAGACATTACCTAATATTGTTAAATATTATTCCATTTACATTCTCACTATTTCAAAATACTGACCTTGAGGTAGTGTAGTACTATTTAATAACACCTATGCGTTATATGTTCTTAACACCTGCTGTATCAACATACCTGCTCTGAGCCGTGATGGCGCGATAAGTAAAATTTATGAAAATCGCTTTTGAAGGTCACTTCGCTTGCTTTCTGTATTAACCTGTTTGTTCGGAAATTCCGATTCTCGCAGATTTACGACATCCCGCTTTCATTTGTCCGATCGTCTTTCAAACTCTTACTTTCTGCGTTATGCAACTACAAAACGGAGATTAGTAATGTTTCCTTCTTTTTATAAACATTCCCCGCGATATCGCCTGCCAGTACCGTGCAAATAATAAATTTCGTGTTTTATAATTTTCGCTTTATTTATTTTTTGCATCCACCTGTTATTTCCCTTGTTGCCCAACGCCGACATCACAGACTGCATCGAGTCTTATTTGTATGTGTGCTCAGCAATGCGTTCTGCGCCATGCCCTTCAACAGACTGCGAGAAAAGACTTCTCTTTTTTCTCGTATTTAAAAGTTTCTTTTGATGTGGCGAGAGTATTGTTGGACGTCCGCTCGGTAGCTGCACGCTTCTGCAACCAAAGCTCACCTCAGGGTCGAATAGTAGAAAAGGCCGTGAAAATGGGAGATTGGGGGTACAGATAAAAATACGAAAGTCGAGATCAGTGATCACAATACCTGTTATTGCTGTCGCTGTGCTCTGATACCTGTTATTTGCTGCTGTTATTTGTAATGCCTTATCGATCAATCGATAGATACCGTGATATGTGAGTCACAGAAAGTGAGTGTCATTGTCTTTCTTGTTCTGGACTGAATTAAGATACGAAAAATAAAATGGATATTTTAAAGAAACCGATGAAGGATACATAGTAAAAGTGTCTCCTAATTTTTCTTTGAAGAATGGAGCAATGTCTGTGCATTTAGAAGTCTATTAATCGCACTTTTAACACGTTCACGCCGGCGCAGCAATTCATGTTTCTCTCCCATGGGCGGCTACTCTAAGAGCGTTTTGCTTTATCGGTGGCGCCGATCTGAAGTGAAAAATGACATTTTACCGCAATGATAACCATTGCTGCTCTTTATTTTTTTACCACTATTGCCGTCATGTTTTTGCCAGCACTTTGTTTGAAATGTTTTAAATAATTGCATAGAAATAAGTAAACAATTATGTTTATAATATTGAATTGTTATGTTTATATTATCGAATTTATTGTATAAGTTATGTTTATAATATTGTTGAAATAAAATAAATCCTCCTTTTTCAATTAATATGCGTTAAATTTCCATTATTTTAATTTTCAACTATGTGGAATTTTTTCTAGTTACTAAACGAACTAAATTTTTGGTGTTACGCACCGCCTGATGAAACATTCAAGTGCGAGCCACCGGTGGTACGCGCTGCCTGATCAGACGTATCAGTGCGGCCACCGCCCATACGCGCCGACGTGAATGTGTTAATGATAGAAAGGAAACAGAAAAGAAAAAAACTAGACTTTGTCTTTGCTGGGAGGGGGGTTGAGATGCAAAAAGTGATACGTCTTGGGGCGGGTGCTTAAATCTGACTCATTTAACCTTATTTTTAATTAGTGGTATTTTTAAATATTAACATTGTATATAAGCTGACAGTGTTATAATATTTAACCATGTACAGATTTTATTCATACTACAGATACTGCCCAATCATTTAGATAGAATCCTTGGGTCAATGTTTTATTAAATCCCCTTATGCCAGCGCGTATGAGGTTTGTCATGGATTCTACTAGATGCTAGAGTAGGGGAAAGTGGGGTAAAACCGGGTAGCTAAGGTTCGAAGGTATACTGGAGTTAAACTATTCGACAGAGAGCTTGACAAATTATATTAAAATATTCATTGTTTATCGGAGTACAATATATCTTTACAGTAAAGTCACCGTTTTATTACTTTTTTTATCAATGATTTTTATATTTAAAAAAAGTGTCAAAACATCTAGTTTTATCCCACTAGTACGTAAAACTGGGTACACATGTTAATCGTTATGGGAAATGAGGGAAACTCGATTTTCAGTGGAAAAGTAATTATTTTTCTTTCATATGGCAATTTAAGAATATTAGCTACAAAATTCACATGCAAAGCAGTTCTCTTCTTCCTCCGCGCCACTACAGCTTTCGTGGGCACTGCTAAGACAGTTTTTACATTAGATTAATCATTCTTCTTTATTTAAATTAAAAAATCCATCATTAAAATATAAACAATCAACGTCTGATGTGTTTTTATCGTCTTCAACGGAATAATCATCACTTGCTGACTGTCCCGGTCTTACGCCACTTGGAGTACCCGGTTTTACCCCGAGATCAGAAGTTATAGAAAACGAAATAGAACAGCGCAATTATTGGAGTAAATCCTTATTGTTTGATAGGGTGTAAATCCTTAATAAACGTATAATAAGCTGGACTAAAAATGGTTTTTAAAAGTGTAATGATTTTTAAATAAGGTTAGTTTAAAATCAAATGAACATTAGAGAGTTGACGTCTTAAAACAAATAAACTTTCACAGAAGCAGTGAATTCAACACGCCACTATGACTGTTCCTTTTCCTTGGCTAGTAGAGTGTAATTCAGTATCTGTCTGATAATTCAGTATAACTAATATTATCAGAGTCTGTTTCCGTGTGTGTGCGCACGTGCCACCTTCTGCTACGGACAGCCACCTTTCCAATGTTGACATATATGCATATTTTCCTTTTTTAATCCTAGTGAATTTGTATGCATTCATTTTCTTTTCAGTTATGATTTTAAAATATCTTAATGTAAATTTCTCTCGCAGGAAGTTGTTCAGTTAATCGAGTGCCTAGATCCTAATCAGCATGGTGTGGTCACATTCGCCGATTTCTGCAGAGGGGTGCAGTCCACACTCCAAATCAAAGGAGTCAACATTGAGGAGGCCGCCCTTAAAAGTCAACAGGTGAGTGTTCCCTTGGCGCTGTTTGATTAATCGATCGATTTTATATTCAATTTTGTTGCAACCAGTGGCGAATCCAGGATTTTGGTCTGGGGAAGGATGAGGTCATAAAAAGTTTGTATCGTTGGCAGCATGATGTCTGACGGATCACAAAGGACACTACTATACTTTCAACAATTTAATAAAAACACAATGAAATAACTAACCAATATCTTTCCTACCGCGTCAACGCTACAAGTACAAGTGGGATGACTAGAAAAATACGAAAATTTTCGAACCTGTCAAGCCAGACAGCAATGTTATCACGATTTCATTATTTTTTTTAAAATAAAAATTAAGAACAAACAGTTGTAGTGATTTTAAATAAAATCAAGAATTCAGGTTTAAATCTGGGGGTGCTGTAGCCCCATAGCAGCCCCCCTGGATTCGCCACTGGTTCCAACATTACTTTTAAAGCCATAATTTCGTTATGAATTGGTAAAACATAAGAAATAAATTATGCCTTGTTAAAATTTATGGTTAAGACGTTACTTCCTCTTCAATCAACGGCCTTTAAATTTTTTTTTAAATTTTCATTTAATCAATTTGAAATTTTGCAGGCATAAATAAGATTTCTATAAGACAACACACAAAATTTCACTGCGATATATATATTTCTGAGTTATGGGTATTTGGGTATAAACGTAATTTTTAATAACAATTAATGGCCTTTATGATAAATAATCCAGGCGCTTCAATTTTTGTACAAATTTCATGACATTTTATAAAAGTATAAAAACATTTATGGAGATGAATATTTGGCATTCATATAGAAGTTATTTCGTTATTAAACAATAAATATTTTCTTCCATATGAGATATTAGACATTTTTTTCCAAAATCAATAGTTTCAATTTATTATAAGTGTTCATATTGAAATTCCTTACTGAAACATAAAAAATTAATCCCAATTTTTGTTTGAAAAGGGTTAGAATAACTAGTTGAAAAAATCAGTGTGATTTCGAGTAATTTTGGTGCGCTGGGAACATTTATCATAAAGGCCATTAATTATTATTAAAATTACATTTATATCCAGAACTCAGTAATAAATATATATATTTGAACGAAATTTTGTGTATTGTCTTAAATAGGGCTCCTATTAATGTTTGCAAGATTTCAAGTTGGTTAGTTGAAAATTTTTAAAAATTATTTTGAAAGTCCCTGGTCGCCTTAAAAAAATAATTGGGATGTTTTTGCGAAAACAATATTGTTGGGTACAATTATTGATTGGGTACAAATTACTTAAATATTACACCTTTATTGTTTCTTATTAGTCCACTTGCGTAATGCTTTATGTTAGGCACAGGAAGCGAGTTTGCCAATATCACTTGTTAGTCTCGTAAAGTAGAGACAGGCAGCTTGAGTAACACTATTCATGAAGAGCTGCTGGGTAATAAGCTAAAAGCGTCCTGGCTTATTGCAGTGGAATTTCTATGAGATAGAGCATTTTAGAAATGACGAATCCTATAGGTTAAAAGAGACATTTATTTAAACGACCACATTTAAGAACATATTTACAGATCACATTTACATTTAACAAGGTTGATACTCGTCCTACATCTTATACGTAAAGCAACAGCTTACATGGCACTGAAGTCTCTCCGAGGAGAGAATGCTTAGAGGACCTACAGACCGTACCTCCTTTCTTTCTGTTTCTCTCAAATGACATAGTAGAGACAAGTATATATACTCTGCTAATAATCAGATCTACATATCAGCAGCAGGAATCGGATAGACAACGTCATACGATTCCGATTAAATAGCTGCTAATATAGATGTCAAGTGAAGTGACTAGCTCAAAGAAATGACGTAAAAATCTTAAAGAATGCTTCGAATCTTAGAGTAAAGGTACGAGAGACAATTTAGAAAAGATGCAGGCTTCGTAGCTTAAAATGCAGAATTTCCTAACACTTTATCAATTTACTTAAAGAACGTTTAAAACGCGAAGTGTATGTTGAAGAATCTAAAATCCATTGCACCAATACGCAAAATTGAAGTATATTTCTTTAGATAATTTCTGTAACATATGTAAACATGGCATTAGTTCAACTGTTTAGAAAGTGTTGAGTTATTTAGCTGAATGTCATGTAAATTGCTTTTAAAGCTTAGAAAAAAAAGCCAAGGCCTCTAATTGCAGGCTTTTGACAGTGATCGTTCGTGATCATTCATAAGCACTTCTTTTTAAATTTAATTTTTTTTCAGACGTTATAATTCGATACAAAAATTAAGTGGGAATTCATAGACATTTCATTTATAATTCAGGTTCTGGGCTGAATTAAAATGACAACGCTAACTATTTAATTAGATAATTAAGAAAATAGAACAGTTAAAAAGTTAGCTGTGATCATTATGTTCCCATTCTTAAAATTTTTGTTTTCATGATTTTCTCTAATTTTGTATTAATAATCTTTGCATCAAGAAAGAATGGAACTGCAATAGTTTTTCATGTAAATGTACAAAAAGGATGATAAAAACTAGAAGTTTTTAAAAAGAACTCTGAAAAAAACAAAGCTTAGAAAGATTTAAAAAGAAAAATCAACACATATTAAACTGTGACACATCTTGTTCCACTTATGTCTGAATTGATTGAAAATGATGGTTTCGTGGTTATTATAAAAACGATTATCATCTTAAGATTGCCTGATGCTTATGGATTCAGTTTAGCTTATCATCTGATTGGTGTTCTTGGGTTTTCCCTCTGGTAAATTGATTTCCTCGCACAAGTTCTTTCTAACAATGTAAAGTCATGACATTTTGGTCCATTCCTGGCCTTGAAATCAGTTGTTATCCTCCTACAATTTTCTGTTCAACCGTATCGAATTTTTCTGGCAGTCAGAGTTGGATTTTTACTTCTCGTATACGAAGTATACAAAGAGAAAATATTGTAATCGTCAAAAAATTCGAACTCGAGATTTTGACGAATATACACGTTTTAAACCTCCCTGAGTCCGAAAAACACAATTTTGGAATTATGTTTGTCTGTCTGTGAACACGATAACTCGAAAACTATTAGAGCTACGGGGATGAAATTTGGTGTGTGATCTTGACACATAATTTGTAGGTTTCTTTCAAATTTTGAACAAAATCCGTCTACGGAAGTCCGTCTGTCCACGTTGATGTGAACACTATAACTCAAAAACTTGAATATCTAGATGGATAAAATTTGGTACACAGTTTTATCATCATGAATGTAGCTCCGTTTAAAAGTTTGGCTGTCTGTCGGTCTGTATAATCGTCTACTTCTAAACATTATAACTCGTAAACCCTAAAACTTTGATAAATAAAAATTGGAATGAGGCCTGCTAACAATAATTGTAGATCCGAGCCCGATTTTCGTTTCAATCTGTCGAAAAGAAGGGTTTTCAAATCGCCTTTTTGTCTTTTCTCATCACATAAGGACGCTTGTGCCAATCCTTTCCGCTTCTACCCACGCCTTTCGCTTCCAAGCTTCCGATTCCCCAGTTTTTTTCCTCCATTGCAATTAGGAATGCTTGTTCGTTTTGCTGCCTTTTAGCTTATTTTTTCTCCACATTGTTAGGAGTATACGAGAAAGTTTAGAGGAGACCACTCCCGCTGGTTTTAAATTAGTTTTTCTGCTACTAACTCGGCATTTTTTTGTCATCCAAAACTTACACTTTCCCTTCCTTTGTTTCAAACTATTTCGTGGAACATAAAAAGATAAAATAGAAAATAGCGAAACAACGGGGGAAAAAAGTCCAATACTATGTTTGAACAAATACGACACTTTTCTTCCTTTTTCGACTGTGTTTCTTTTTTGGGACCTAATGGCTCGATCAAAATCGACTTTGTATCGATGTGCGCAATGATCTGTATCATTGCAAAGTGGAAAGGGGGGTTGAGTAGGTAGGCGAGGGACTGATTGCAGTATTGGCGCGTGCCAGCGAATTCGTCGAAGTCAACAAAGCGTGCCGAAAAGAATTGGAAATCCATACCCTACGTGTACTTCACTTCCGCCACCTCTTCAGTGTTATGTTGTCCCGTATCCAAGCAACTGATTGACAAGCGGACTCCTTAGCTTAGCTGCAACTGCGACCTTTTGCTGTTGCGAAGTGTCCCGAAAACGTGATTCTCATTCTAAACGGTAAAGGTCAACGTTACCTGGTTTCTATTTCGGGAGTGTCATTTCTGTACTTAACTGGATTGTGGAGTATGCACTTAGTGTTCTCGGAGGGGTGCGCTCGCAAGAATTACAAATACTTTGTTGAATGGGCGTGCGCAATCTTGCATAATGAGCAGGGCTAAAGACCTTGTGGATGTTCACCTTCCGAGAATTGTTGCTTCTTTGCATTCTAAACTTCGTGTTTCGGGGAACTCTGATCAAGTTAGCTCATTTGTACTACCATCAGGGGCGTTTAGTAATAATAATAAATCAAAATGTTGGGATAGGTGACGCCTTCATGAATAGATGAAATAGCTATTCGCCTATTCAGGACCTTAGTTTTTTATATATTTTTTTCATTGCCCACGCTGACCCTGCCTACCCAAAATAGCCCTAGTGTTGCTTTAAAACGGGACGTTAATATAACTACACTAAACTAAAACCCTGCTTACCCAAAGGATGTAAATAAAGCATGTGATGAGTCGGCGGGAAGAAAAATTCCAATAGGGGAAACCGGGGCAGGTTTATACACTTTTGAAACTTTTATTTTCTATTTTAAGGCTTTAAAGTATTTCTCTCATTTTCATTACAAATTAATTAGTTAGACTTTAAGGCATCTAGTTTATATTTTTAAGTACTTTACATTATTAAATTTTTATTATTATACCATTTTCTTTACCATGATGTCACCTATGCATGATGTAAACTTGCCCCATGACCGGGGCAAGTTTACACGATGCCTGGGGCACGATTACACAACACCAAAAGTGATTAAATAGAAGGCTTGCAGTGATTAAAATGCAACAAATTAAATACAAAGAAACTTAGTTTATTTCAAAAAGTACATAATAGATTATAAACAATTAAGATGAATCCCAATAGTTTTCAAAATCACTCTCACAATTTATACAAACAAAATATTTTGAATTGCCATTCATAATACAGCCCTCATGAGCCCACCTCTTACACTCGGTGCATTGTACCCACTTTTTGCCAAAACTTGATCTTCGTATGGATTTAAACAGTAAATACACAGTCAACTTTCATCGCCATGCTCTTCATCAGAATCAAAAGTTTTTATTGGTTTTTTGTGTCATTTTACGCTCAACATTTCCCAAATTTTCTTTCAGAACAAGGTTTTTCTTATTTTTAAATTCTTTACCGACACTGTTTTTTTCATTATTATAACGTGTTCTAGTGGAGTTTACTGACTGAGACATAGTATGATGGGTTGATGCTAATTTCCTCTTTATTGATTTCTCCTTCTCTGTTTGTAAAGCATTTTTACACGCGTATCTGTAAGAATTGTTGTTTGCCTTTTTTTTCCTACCTCTGTTACTTCTTTTATTTGGCCCTGCTTTTTGAAATGGTCTCACATCTTCAGGTGTTGGGAATGACTTTGTTCTGCAAGTGCGACTTGTGCCAGTTCGAACAAAAAAAAAAATGGCGATGGGGCAGGTTTACACACTGTGTAAACCTGCCCCATGCTTTGTGTATAAACTTGCCTCACCGCCATTTTATTGTTATAACTCAACATATAAACTTTATTCATAATAAAAATAATCAATTAAATAGCTTAAAATAATCACAAAAGAACAATCTAAGAGGATAATCCATAATAAGTTATAATATTCAAATAGTACGAGCTCTATCAAAGCCAATAAGTAAGGGTAAAAATTTAATAAAATGGTAAAAAATCAGAAAAAGTTTTCCACTTCACGGTCCACTTTCAAGACCGACTCCAAACTGGCGCAAGTATTAATGGAGGCCGAGACATTTCTTCTGAAATGATATGTGGCGCCCCCCGACCAATGGTATATGAAATATAAGACTTGTGTAAACTTGCTCCTGTATCAAACTTGCGGGAATTTACAAACTTTTGTATAGTATTAAAGTAATACAATACAAAATGATAGAATACATTAAAATACAGAGAATTAGATAATACAATATAAAAAATATAAGTAAAATTATACAATAAAAGTAATACAATACAAAATACAAATGTGTATATAAATATAATAAAATGCAAACAGCAAACATAATAAATATCTACAAACATTAAATACAAATACGCGTAATAGATGAAGAAACATACATAAAAATAAACAAGAAATGAAAATTTTATAAAATCTAATAAGTTTTAAAAAAACAAAGTCTGAGATATAATTGTCATTAGTTTGAAAGATAATTAATTTTTAGTGGTTTCATTTGTGAAACCTGCGGGAATGGTCTCCTTTCTCGTATAGTTGCACAACATAGCGTGTTTTCGCTTCATAGTATACAGAAGAAAATCGAGTCGAGTATCGGTTTGGACTTCTCTTCCTGAACCGATTCGATCCAAAATATGACACATGCCTATCAAGATTTTTGGTGCTAAGACCACATACCAAATTTCATTTATCTTGCTTGTTGCGTTTCTATCGCGTTCACACACACAAGAATAGACAGCTTGATAAGCTGTCAGCCCGTTGGTTAATTGGACCCAGAATTTCATAGATATCTATAATTCTAGTAGTAAAACCGTATGCCAAATTTCATCCATCTAACTCATTGCATTTTTGAGTTATCGTGTTCACATGCCCACGGAGAGACATATAGACTTCCCGTTGAAGGATGTCGTCCAAAATGTGATACACTGGGGAGGGTGGGGTAAAACCGGGTACCCATTTTTCTGGCGCTATTATTATTTCTACCAGCAGACAGGTACTGAATTACACTCTATTAGTCCAGAAAAAGGGACAGTCATAGTGGCGTGTTGCAGCTGTTGAATTCGCTGCATCTGTGACGGTTTATTTGTTTTCAGACGTCAACTCTCTAATGTTCGTTTGATTTTAAACTATCCTTATTTAAAAATCATTACACTTTTAAAAACCATTTTTAGTCCGGCTTATTATACGTTCATTAAGGATTTACACCCTAGCAAAGAATATGGATTTACTCCTATAATTGCGCTCTTCTATTTTCGTTTTTTATAATATCTGCACTCGGGGTAAAACCGGGTACTCCAAGTGGCGTGAGACCGGGGCGGGCAGTAATGATGATTCCTCCGATTAAGACGATAAAATACTTCAGGCGTTGATTGTTTATATTTTAATGATGTATTTCCTAATTTAAATGAAGAAGAATGGTTAATTCAATGTAGAAACTGTCTTAGCTGTGCTCACGAAAGTTGCAGTGTTGTGGTGGAAGAAGACAACTGTTTTGCATGTGAATTTTGTAACTAATATTCTTAAATTGCCATATGAAAGAAAAATAATTACTTTTCCTCTGAAAATCGAGTTTTCCTAATTTCCCATAACGTTAACATGTGTACCCGTTTTACCCCACTACCGGGTAGTTTGGCTTTTTTCATACAAATATCATTGATAAAGAAAGTAATGAAACTGTTATTTTTCTGGAAAGATATATTATACTCCGATAAACAATGAGCAATTAAATAAAATTTGACAATCTCTATGTCGAATAGTTTAGTTCCAACAGGCCTTCAAGCCTTAGCTACCCGGTTTTATCAACTTTCCCCTACTCTAGCATCTAGTAGAATCCATGACAAACATCATTCGTGCTGCCATAAGGGGATTTAATAAAACATTGAACCCAAGGATTCTATCTAATTGATTGGCCAGTATCTGTAGTATGAATAAAATCTATACTTGGTTAAATATTATAACACTGTCAGCTTATATATATAAAGTTAATATTTAAAAATACCACTAATTGAAAATAAAGTTAAATTAGTCAGATAATTGGGGCCCCCGACAGGGGGAAAGATCTATGTGTGGTTTTTTCTTTTCTGTTTCCTTTCTATCATTAACACGTTCACGCCTGCGCGTATCACCGGTGGCTCGCACTGATACGTATGATCAGGCGGTGCGTAACACTAACAATTTCCCTTTCTGTGGTGTGAAAACCACATAAAGAATTCCTTTTGTACAACTCGTTGAGTTATGTGCTGATAGACAGACATAATTCCAAAAATGATTTCTTTCGGATTCGGAAAGGCAGGGCCGTCTTAACTTATTCTAGCGCCTCGGCTAAAGTTATTTGGCACCCTATCGTAACAAAAAATAGGAATTCGAACGCCTATGCCTCCCCCCCCAAAAAAATTCCCCCCTACTTAATAAAATGATTGAGGAGAAAGAAAACCTATCCTCTGATTAATGCCTTACAATTTAGCAAATCTGTGCCTTTTTATATTTAAAATTATAAGTAAATAAATTGTTAGGGTTCAAAACTAAAATGAAATTAGTGCAGTAAATTTGTAAGCGCCCATGCGTCTATGGCGCCCCTTGGGCACAGCCTTTTCGATAAGACAGCCCTGCGGAAAGATTCAAAACGTAGAAATTTACCAAAATCTGATCGAATTTTTTTAAGATTACAATTCTTTCTCTTTGTATACTTCGCATACGAGAAGGTAAAATCCACTGTAATTCGAAAACAATATAATGACTTTTTTCCAAGATTTTAAAAAAGGGCATTCCTCACATACTCTTAAGATACTTAGTTCACAGGCATTTTATTGCTGACGGATTGCTAAATACTTAATTTGCTGTAATGCTTATCACAGATTCATCCAACCTTTAAATTGCGAAACACGCCCATTCTCTGAAGCTGTGACGCAAAGCGGCTACATTAACACCCACCTCCTTTTACTTAACCTACACCACATCCGGTATTAATCCCGACGTGGTCGCGCGGTCACTCAGTCACCACACCTTCGCATCATCATTTGTCTCCAAGATTTCATTTCGCCGCTATATTGTCTTTTCAGTACGTTCCTGTTGATGGTTCCCTTGTAGAAGGCGCCGCTTTCGTGTTTTATTGTTCATGTTACAGGCTATGAAATTCGGGTTTTCTATGGAATACGTCAGCAGTAATGGCTAGTGAATAAATAAGAGAGAGAAATCATTTACGTTAACTGATTTTGTACGTTTGAGATAGGGGAGTGGGGTAAAAACGGGTACCCTTGATTCTGGCGCTTTTATTTTTCCTATCCAGCAGACAGATACTGAATTGCGTATCTACTAGTCAAGGAATAGGAACAGTCCTATTGGCGTGTTGTAGGTGTTGAATTCACTGATTCTTTGAATGTTTATTTGATTTAAGACGTCAACTCTCTAATGTTCGATTGTTTTTAAACTATCCTACTTAAAAATCATTATAATTATAAAACTATATTTAGACTAGCTTATTATACGCTTACTAAGGATTTACTCTAATAATTGTGTGGTTCTATTTCGTTTTCTTCAACCTCTGCACTCGGGGTAAAACCGGGAACTCCAAGTGGCGTGAGCCCGGGACAGTCAGTATTGGTGATTCCTCCGATGAAGACGATAAAAACACATCAGACGTTGATTGATTATATTTTAATGATGTATTTTCTAATCTAAATAAAGAAGAAGAGTTCATCCAATGTAAAAACTACCTTAGCTGTGCCCACGAAAGCTGCAGTGGCGCGGAGGAAGAAGACAACTGCTTTACTTGTGAATTTGGTAATTAATATTCTTTAATTGTCATATAAAATAAAAATGATTGCAAATTTTCCACTGAAAATCGAGTTTTCCTAAGTGAGGTAAAACTGGGTAGTTTGACATTTTTATAAAAAAAATCATTAATAAAAAAAAAGTGATGAAACCGTGACTTTTCTGGAAAGATATATTGTACTCCGACAAACAATGAATATTTTTTTAAAAAATTGACAAGCTCTGTGTTGAATATTTTGGCTCCAACAGGCCTTCGAACCTTTTCTACTCGGTTTTACCCCACTTTCCTCTATTAGTTTACTCAGTGACGCAGCTAAAGAGAGGAGGAACATGGGCGGTACTTCCGAAAGGGCAGCAAAATCATGCAGGAACACAATTTTACGATTACGAAGAGCAGTGGCACTAGCTCAATCCATTGTGTACGTAAAAAAAAAATAAATAACTGTTATTAATTCGCCTTTTGTCGGTAAATTGCCGATATATGAAAGACTGTTGGTGGACGCGCGATTTCTCTACCTGTCTGCAGAGATCGATGTCGTCACAGGACGAATTACGTTACGAATAAAATGTTTTTTTCTTGGAACTTATTTTTGAGATTTATGTGCCCATTGTAATTCGTTTAGGAAGTTGCCCAGGATAGCAAAAGTTGCAGCTACGTCATCGTGTTTACTGATGATTGTATGGTAGTAGTAGCTCTTTCGCTTTCACCCTCAATCCATGTTATGTCAGTGGTTAGGTTAAGTCCCGAGAAAAAAATATTTTCAGTCTATTGATGTCAAAAATTTTATACCGATGGTGAAATTAGGTTTCAAGCATACCTCCTGTTTGTAGAAAACATTGGCAGTAGTTTATATTGTTGTGGATGTTTCATCGCATGCAGTGGCGAATCCAGGGGGGGGGCTATCGCGCTACAGCCCCCCCCCCCCCCCCCCCCCCCCGAGCCAAGCCAGAATTACAAATGTTTTTCTTAATTTCTCTCTTTAAAAAAATAATAAAAACCTTTCAACATTGCTTTCTAGCTTGAAAGGCTCGAAAATTTTGCTACTTTTGTAATCATTCCACTTGCACTTGTAGCATTGACGCGGTCGAAGACATTTTTTGGCTAGTTATTTCATCGTAATTTTTATTAAATTATCGAAAGCATTGTATTGTTCTTAATGATTCTTATTGTCAGGTGAGTAAAGTGTCTGTAAAGTTAAAGAGTTTTGGTTTACTTTAGCCATGAAGTTTGACATTCATCACGACGATACAAAGTTTTTATGACCTCGGGGCGCCCCCCCCCCGCCGGGGGCGCGGGCGCGCCACTGATCGCATGTGTGCACATTAAAACCATTAGCAAGAATCGCTTTTAATCATGTAATGAAAAGGATCTGGTTTATTTTTCAATCCACGGTTCTTTCTGTGTTAAATCGTAAAATTTAGAATTAAAATCTCCCGAAGTATTCAATCGGAAGCTGGTTGACAGATGTAGAAGATCCTGTTTTTTAATCCGGAACAAAACATTTTCAACTTTTAATCTTATTAAAATGGTATCCCCCTTTTTACGTTCAACTTGCCTTCTGGACCGTAACAAATAAAGCCCTAAAGACCATCGTCCCAAGATACCGCGGACTATTAGTCCCCCATTATGCTAAACTGACCTTTTAATCCGTTTCAATTGTTCGATTTTTAAGGACATCAACTAATGCGCATTGATATTCCAACTCGGTTTAGTAACACTGCGGAATTTTTTGACGCAACTTTATAGTTTTGCATATATTTTGTTTTTGCGTTTATTTTTAATGAAACTTAATCGGTGTTTAATGCGTCTGCCCCGATTTTTATGTAATAATGCTTACTAATGTAATACTGCTTACGACAAGATTTAATCCTCTATCTCACTATTTAAAATCCTTTTGTAATATTGGTAAGCAGATTTTTTATGGATGTTATAATAGATATCGTTACTTATCTTTCGTTTTCCCTTGCTGTTAAATGTTATAAAAGAGCATTATTGGATAAGGAATTTGTGAACTAATACAAAAATTAGCTGTAACAGATAATGTGTAGATGTCCCTCATAATCAATAGCGTAATATTTGTTTACCTTTCAGGTAGCATAACAGTATTCATCATGGATAATTTGTCAAATTTTATTTAAAGCGATGTTGCTAGATCCGTAGAAGTTCTTGGAAGCAGATTCCTTATGGTTATTATAGAAAAGTCGGGCGTAGAACAGTTTATTTTGTTGTTGCTGTTATTTTTTTCCAATTCCTACTATTAGTTCACACTCTCCCTATATATTGTTCAAATTTTGCAATCGATTTTAAACCAACTTCCCGATGAGCTGGAGACTTGAAACTTTAAACATAGCTCAGAACTAGATGGCAATGCAATATTAATTCGCTTTTTTGTGTGTCTGTAATTTCATATTTTGCATGACGCATGCGCAGTACGTTTTTCATTATATCTCGAAAACTATTAACATTACAGACTTGGTTCTTGGGTATATGGATGGCCCATGGGA
>BGPR01003180.1:46135-60883 GCA_013235015.1 Araneus ventricosus
CAATCGATTCTTAATGGGTTAGAGTTTTGAAATTTTGTACACTTCTATATTCTCAATGACAATACACTGTTTTAATATTTTCAGAACTTAATTATAAGTTAATTATTTCTTCTGCATTAATTTAATTTGTGGTGTTTGATGTTTTATTTTGTTAATATTTTTTGGCATTTTTTTTTTCCTTCTAAAGCTTTTACGTTTTTCCTTATTACCCACGCCGGCCGTGCTTACCCAAAGGGTGTAAAGCATGTGACAAGTCCGTGGAAGATTTTACGTTTGTGTATTTAATGATTATTAAAAAGAGAAAAGTTAAATATCGTTCAATCAAACACTTCCTGCAAATTTCTTTTATCAAAAGCCCTTGCCAGTAAAAATCATTTGATAATTTTAATTAAATCTCTCAAATACTTTTGACGTCTACTAACTGTAACCTTTCGGCATTCAGGGGACAGCAGTCTGTGTTGCTATAAATCCAACTATATTTCTATTCGAACGTGAGTATTAAAATCGTCTGCCGTAAATCCAACTATATTTCTATTCGAACGTGAGTATTAAAATCGTCTGCCGTAAATTCAACTATATTTCAATTCGAACGTGAGTATTAAATTCGTCTGTCGTTTGTGTGTTACCGATATCCTTAATCTTCAGACTTTTCACATTACAAAAGTGAAACTTAAAAAAGTTATTGACCCCATAATTATTGTTTACAACCAGGAAACACAATATTCCGGCGAGCAAGCTGTTCGCCAAGGGCGGCTAGTGAGTTATAAATAAAAGACTAAAAAGTAGAAAATAATTAAAACAAAGATTCTACTACTATATTAATAAATGTGTTTTTATAAATTGTTTTTATTAAATCTTACAGTCTGGAGTTATGCTTAAGAGGATTGCAGAAATAGGCAATAAAATTTATATTCGTCTGTCTTATCTATATATATATCGGGTATTATATTAATGAATGAACCACCACAATTTAATATATACATTATTTTACTAAAATTGGAACTTTGTGTTTTTACTTTTTTTCTCTTAATAACGTCTTGCGTTATAAAAGATCACCTCCCAATCACGACATTTTGCATGTCTTCGCATCGTAAAAATCGACTCCAGTGCCAAACTTTGCGAGCCTTTTCTGAAAAACTCGTTAATTGTATTAAATTTAAAAAGTGAAAAAACACAGTCCGATTTTCCACAATCCGACCAGCTTAGTCAACAAGAGACCTCGTTTGATAGAGTTTCGGATATTCGAAGTCCTACAGTAGTTATTATTTGCATCAATGCACGTTTGACTATGTCAGAGGTTCCCAACCTGTGGTACGCGTACCCCTGGGGGGGGGTACGCGAACTCAAAGTCGGTAATGGCGGAAACACGAAAACATAAGGGATTAAAAATGTTGCAGAATTTTGTTTCCCCAAGTTCGTAAAAAATGTAACAATGAAAGTTTGCCAGTTCTAAACCTACCCTCAAAATAAGAAGAAAAAATAAGTGTAATTGTTAGGTATCCTTATAAGTTAATGCGGGATCATTCCAATACTGATTTCATCTGTTTCAACGTTGAACTAATACTATTGTACAAATGTAATAAAACCTTAAATCAAAAAATATGTCCTGCCAATGTTATAAATTCCAGTCATTTGACTCTTAAGTTAACCTAAGCCCTTAACATCATTGATCAAAATTTCTTTGCATGGACGGATGGTTGGTGGGAGGCGGGGGGGTATGACAGTAGGGGGTACGCGAAAAAAAAGGACTAATCAAGGGGTACGCGAGGAAGAAAAGTTTGGGAAGCCCTGGACTGGGTTAATAAAAATGTTCATTTAGTTCTAAAAGACCGAAAAAATGAGAATCTTAAAGCCAATTTTGCTGCCTCTTGAGAAGAATTCACTATCTGATCTAGCGTGGAGGAGGGGACCACACATGTAGGAAGTCTGTCGCCAGACTACACTTGGGATTCACTCGACACTTTCCTAAGTGTAAACATTAAAAGGTCCATGGCCGACGAAAAGATGCACGAGAGTTGTTGGTAAACGTTAAGTGGTACACAATTCTGATACGAGTTTCATATTGAGGTTAATCTTTCGGATGTTTATTAACTCTTTGAAGCATGGTGGGTTATTTTCTGAAGCACTCTGAATGATGCATCTTTTACGCATTCTTGCTGAAAAGCGCGTATTATAAAAACCATATAATAGCAAAAACTCGCAAATTAATTTTTAGAAATTGAAACTAATTACTAACAACATTTTTCAGGTTTCTAAAGCGCTAAATCAATCCTTACAATCATACGTGCTTAATTATGCATCTTATTATCTTTCCTGCCCCAAAGAGGTAAAATACGCTCGTGTTAAAAGAAGATTGCTTGAAGTCTTGATTACCAGAGTTGTATTTAAAAAATAAGAACGCTCTCTGAGCTAGAGTAATTTGGCTCCCAATCAGAATGGTAATTAGGAGTCTGAGAGACTATAACCCAACAAAAATACCTACCTAATATAATAACCAGAAAACTGGATCACCCCGCCCTACCTAAGCATTTCGGAAAACTGAATGACAGCCGCCGCAATAGCTTCGAGTACTGAGGCCGGAGTCCTATTAGCCAATCATCCTGGCCACGGCCCGACCCCTCCCAAAGGAGGTACGTAATATCACTGGTGGAGGGACACAAGCCTCACCATTACTAAACCAACTTTCCTGCTTACTTATCCGGCAGCAAGTGATATCCGTGTACTCGCGGTGCTCCACCCCTTAGTGGGAGTATTTAATATAATAAGAGAAACCAAAGGAAAAAAATAACCAATTCTCTGTTCAACACTTTTCAGTTTTGCAAATCAGCGCCTTTTCAAAACGGGATTTTGCGAGCCAGCTTATGTAATGTAGTAATAACGGTATGCGATGTAGTAATAATGCAACTTCTATTACGAGCAGAATTGAGGGTTTTCTCAATGCTTCTCGCGGTAGGAATTTTTTTGAAAATGATATACATGCATCTGTATCATTACAAAATCGATGATTGTCTGTTTACAAGCCTTAATAATATCTTTACTTTTAACAGATTAAAATTATGATTAAATATATATTTTGGAATGAACATGAAATCGGAACAATAAATTTTTAGGCGTCATTGGATCAATGGCACCGCTAGGCTACAGCCCAATTTGCCAATTGCAACAAACGGCCCTACAGTGATTACCGTGGTCCGTCGATGGATGGGTTTAATGCCACAAGGGTCAAACCTGTTTAAACAGCGGAATTAACTATACATTTAAGAGTTCAATGGACGTTGAAAATGTGAAAAATTGTGATTTTGTTTTCGTTCTAATTTTTTATTAGCAACGGCTTTTTTTATTGATATTGTCGCTGTTATGTAGTCATTCAAAGTATGTTTTTTAGCATTTTCTCAAAATATATCTTTATGACGCTATCCATTCCATGCGCATCATATTTTTAAACTACAACTGGAACTTTTCTCCTTTGTTGTATAAGCATATACTGATAGAATTTTACATAAAAAAGTCAAAGTCATATTTTTTTGACGTAGACTTGCGTCTCTCCGTAGTGGTCTAATGGTGTGTCGGGAAAGGAAAAAATGATGACGCTTTTCGTGGTATTTTTAAACGCTTATAGCTCCTTAAACAAATAAAATAGAGAGTTGGTTTTGGTTTCATTTAACAGAGGAAGGTAGACATTGAAGATTGCAAAAATAATTTTAGAAATTGTAATTACTGTTTAGTCACAGTCGAGTTGCAAAGTTGGTGAAAATCACGAAGAATTTTACATAGATAGTCACACCAGACTAATAGTCACTATAGAGTTAATAGTCACATAGAGCTACTTTAGCCACAGTTGAGTAAGGTAAGTAAGTCTACGCTCCTCCCAGCGGCCGTTTCGCAGAGACAGCCTCCCGTCGATTTTTATTTTGGTGTTGATTGCATCGTGCATTATTATTGCAATGATTTTTGCACATTTTTAAAGAAAAATCTAGATCTAATAAAATAGAACATAATTCTAGATCTAAAGTAAAAATTGCAATTTCATTTTTGTTGAACATGCGAAATATTGTGTATAACGTATATTTAAAAAACCTGTAAAAATTAGTTTTATGTTATATTTTAATGCTCATGGAACAATTTGAAGTGTTACAATATTTTCATACATTTTATTGAAAAAGAAGAAAAAAAATCAAAAAATAAACTAATTTTTTTTTATTTATTTTTTATTTATTTTTCTACGACACAAGAATGATAAAATAAAATTGTTATGAAAATTTCAGATAAATTTCTCATAATTTCAAAGACTTTGTGTCGGACGTACCATTGTACCCTTAAAACTTACTGGAAGTTTTCTTAGTCTTGGCTGTTTCTTTGTTGTCATCCGATTTTGGTGTAGACTTAAGAAACTGCATTTTAATGGTCGTTAAAGACACAACTGTGGTTTTATTTCAAGTTGGAATGATAGGCCGGGTATCTGTTCTCAGTTGTCCTATGAATGTCATGAACAGATGCATTTCTTTATTCCCATTTTAAGTAATCCTTAAGGAATATTAATATGGGCAATCCTGCTCAACAATAACCAAACCCAGACTCTGTGTCTGGATTAGTTCTCTTGTAAACAAACTTTGTTTTCAATAGCGAAAATAATCATACCTTGATACTCTCCGGCATGTGGTAGGCCTTACACCATCTTGGGTAGGCTGGGCCGGTGCGGGTTGTAAATAAATCGTACCTTAATGTTGGAAAATATTTTTCACAATGATGTAGCTTGTGTAAGTTTCACTGGGGGCAAAATATGTTTTTTTCGCCCCTAGTAGTCGTTAATAGCTTAGCAAGGCAAATGGTACCAGGGTATGGTATAATTTTTTTTGATGCCTCATCATACAGTAGAACCCCGCTAATCCGAAATTCCGATTAATCCGAACTGATTTTATTTTCGAAAATTATATGTAATTGAAAAGATTTAAATATACATACTAAAAACAAAAAAGGACATTTTCAGCATGCATAATTTTGTACACATTGAAGAAACTAATGCAATTCGCCGTAAGATAAGGTCACTTCATACAGGAGCACATCCATTATTCCAATGAAAAGGGGAGGCATATTCTCTTTCTATTGCTTTTGAATAAAAGAATTCAAGAGACAGTAGTACTGAGTACTTATAACTTACATTTTTTTAGTACACATCTTTTTCTTTTTTACTTTTATCGGAATTTCGGGTAATCCGAATAGGCACCGGTCCCAATTAGTTCGGATTAGCGGGGTTCTACTGTATTTTACTTTAAAAATTATACAAACGCACTAACGCTTTGTCTCCATGGTGCCCCCGAAGATTGTCCTGAGCATCTATGCCCTTTACCCCGCTTGCCCCCCGGTCGCTACTCCTCTGCGTTTTCGTAATATTTGGAGGGCGTTGGCTGCAAGTTGATATCTGATGTGTTCAGCATTGCCCTGTCGAAGTTGATGAATGAAATGTTCGATTTCTTTTGCAGCCCAGCGTGACGGTGAGCGGGCCGAATCGGCGGGATGACGAGTGTTCGCCACCCCCTCCCGGCGACACGGACAGTGCCATCGCCACAGGAAGTGACGTCAGCAGGGAGTCCTTGGCGGACAAACACGACAGGTACGAGCACCCACCTTTCATTACTATTATTACTATGAAATCTCTACCGAGGTTGCCATTGATAAAATAAAATGTTTAAATTCTTTCACGCAATTAAGTTATTAGCAGTTGAATGGTATTAGAATTGGATCCGATTCCATTCCGATTTTTTGTTCTACCTGTCAATTCTTTCAGCCAGTGGATTCAATAGGATTTTGCATACTATCGAAACCGTATACGATATTCCGTAGTATATTTTATTGTTTTGTTAATTGACCTACTTTTGAACGTGCGTTTAATCTCCGAAGCCGAAAAAGTTAAGAGTTCAGAGAATAAGTTACTAGAGCTGAAATGTTACATATCTGTTATCCTCGTCCAAGACGGCTCTGAATATGATTGGTAGAACAACGACAAAATGCCTGGTAATCCCAGTTCAAATCTGTCTCTTGACAAGTAATCACAAAACTTCTTTGGTGATGAGATAATTTAAATGTAATATTTCTTTATCCCATTTAGCATGAGAAAAGCTTCTTATTCATCAAAGAAAACAGTGCCAAGAAAAGAGTACATCCAATTTTTCAAGCACATACTGTCAAACCATGTATCCCGAGACTAGCACTTTTTGGCGATTTTACACCGGAAAGGAGTGTCAGGCAATAAGTCAGATGAGCTCATCAATTTTTTTCACAGTTTCTGGTTTAAATCATAACACTGGTCTGCAAAATTGCAAGAAACCGCGTATGATGATAGCGTCATATTTTGTTCTTACGAAGGAAATTCTCACAATTCTTTTTGCTCTAGAAAATTATACGTCTCTTTCTCGAATTAGTTTTAAAGCTCAAGTTTCATATAAGTAATGTTTATAATTAGATTGTAGCATATACTGTTCAGCAACGGATTCCGAGACTACCACTTTTGGACGATTTTACGCCGGAAAGGAGTGTCGGGCAATAAGTCAGATGAGCTCATTTCCGGAGTTCTTTGTTAGGTAACGCTCACTAAAATGCATACATCTCCCCTTCCATTCTTCACTTTTCCCCTATTTTGATGAAAATAATTCCGACTGGCGCATGCGCAAAAGCGCGGATGGTTTCGGAATCCGTTGCTATGCAATACTCTATGTGAAAATATTGTTGAAATTCGACTTGGAAAATATATAGCGTCCCATGCACGAATCTTCCGTTAATTCTTAATTCCTCATGCGATATATATTTTTTATTGTGTATGGGCTTTCAAGGGAACCGCCTCGTTCTAGATTCGAAGCCTTATCATATTTTAGTCCCACGTGCTACCTACTAAGCTGGCTGGGCATAAATTCTATTTTGTTTTGAGCATTCACATATGAATTGTCGATAACCTTCAAATGGTCTAACTCTGATCACTGTTTTCGATATCTGTTCTCTTTTGTTATATCTGTGTCATGTCAAATTTGGTCATACACTTTCCATGTCCTTGAAATTTAACTCGTAGTCATGGCTGGGTTGTTGGCCTTCTAATTATAAAGGGCCAGGATAATTTATTAAAAATGTTACAAATGCAATTCCGTGACAAGGATAATTGCATCAGTTTATTGATACAAAGATTCTAAAATTTATTTTCCTTTGTTTTTACTCCATCACACTTTCCATGTAGGATTTCGACCCTTTCATCTCAAGTTGGTGCCTAGATCCTGACCAAATCTACAGTTTGGGTTAGGGTTGGTAGATATTCTTGTTTTCTATATATCAACCACCACAATTCAAATTCTTGAAGACAACGGGACTTGACACCGTTCACAAGATGTTCATTCTTTATTTATTTGTTGCTCCCCCGCCCCTCAAATTAAGTTTCCAAAATATTTTTTTAAGCATATTATGATGACCTTAAGGCTAAAGCATCTTATTTCTTCCTTTTCAGTGGGAGCGATGAACCAGAAGAAAATTACACTTGTTTGGGACATTTATCCCGGCCCGACAACAGGTAAGAGATGAAAACTCCCGTTTCTTTCATTGTGAAGCCGTGTAATCAAAATGTTGCGTTGGTTGAGTAATGTTTGTCTTCAATGAAAGAGTGCATTGATAATCGTTAAAGAAGAAAGACCTGTTCAGTGGATTTTCCCCTAACTCTTTTTCCGCTCGGTAAAAATGAAAGGATTCTTTATTATTTTTTGCAATCAGTGCATTGTTATTATTAGTCTGAGTCATGATTTGCAACTAAAAGATTTTAGTCTGCAGAGGTGACTTTCAATTTAATTTCTTTTGCGATTGGCTTCTTGGATTTCGGAGAAGACAAATAAGTTTATGTTGAATGACAAAGCGTCTGTGCTTTCGTGTCATTTGATGGGAGGAATACATTACATTAAAAAAAAGAATCTTGTTGTTTATTTTTTAGAAATGCAGTTCCTTGTTTTGAATTTAAACAATGAATAATCCAAGTAAATTATAATTTATCGTGTGAAATCGCTTCCGAGTGAGTATAATTTCCAGAAATTATAAGCAGAGAGTCCCACAGCATGTCGAATAACTAAACAACTGATAAGTCAAAGTTTCATAACTCAAATCAGTAAATTCAAGCATAGAATCTTGCCGGCTAGTTTAATGAGTGTAATCAATTAATACTATAATTCTTCATTTGTAATAATTATAATTATTTGCATTTTAACTATACTTTTTCAGAATGCCTCAATCAGTCGCCATAAGAACCGCAACTCGATAACTGATAATCCTCGTTTGACGGACCATGCTTACCCACCCGGTCGGGTAGTTAGGTCTAATTAATCTATTCGCTAACTATCTTCTTTGAAAATGCCGTGTTTTGTTGGTGTTTACTTGCGTTTTGCATTTAAGATTTCATGTTTGAGGATGAAGAATGTTACTTTCGGCAGGATGGGACCACCTTCGCTCTACTAACTTGAGAGCTTATCTTGATGGTAGCGTGGTGGATGGGTTAGGACAGTGGCGGACTGGCCAGCTTGCCCAATGGCAAGTGGGCCCCTTGCACATAAGTCCTTATGGGCCCCAAGATATGTACATGTGCGAGAGAGACGGAAAGAACTTTTTTTCTTTCAAAATTCTTATGCTCTCACACTTAATTTTCAGTTTGGTTAAAAAATTCTCAAAATATACAGTATACTATACTCCCACCAAAATTATTTCCAATTCAGTCGTAAATTTCACTTCTAATAATACGTACAATACTTGTAAACTGTAATTAATTATACTATATATACAGATTTTTAGATTTGGAATACAATATTTTAACTTATTAACTTTAATTTATTGTATTTAAAATAAATTAAAAATATATGTATTATATCAAGTGGGTCCCCATTGACCAATATTTTCAGTTCCAGTTCGCCACTGGATTAGGACATAGAGGTGTTATACAACTGCTTTCCATAGACGTCGGATCTCAGTCCGATGGATTTCTTTCTGTGGGTATACATAAAACAATGTTTATAGCCATCTAACAACCAATGAATTGAGAGTATCCATTGAAAGAGAATTGCCATTCCCTATCGGACTGTTTTATCAGCCCTGCCTGGACAATAAAGGTCAACATTCGATCACTTAACATAACTGACAAAATTCTTTGTGTAAAATCTATTTACACCAGCTTATCAGGAGAAAATATTTATTCTACTATATTTAGACTTCAAAAATGTAAAAATGAGATTGTACTTATCTACAATCCAAATGATGACATGCTGTCAGAGATTCAACATCTTTTACTACTTGTTGACATGAAGATTATGTTGTACACAGAACAGATCATACACTTATACTCAGCAGATATAATGATACGTTAATCTATTTCATTAAACACTCATCAATACATTCATCTTACTATAATGTGCCTCTCTCTTCAGCATTCAACAGAGTGCACAGGAGTTCCCTATGTTGTATCTCAATGTACGCGTACGTGTCTCAATGAGACCAGGCCACTTGAGATCTTTACTTAAGCCTCCAAATGTGTCATGAAAAAAAGAATGACACCTTGCGCTGGAGCGTCGCTGAGAGAACTGAAGTCAACTTACAAGGAAGGTTGAAGGAGGGTCCTCCCCCCTTCTGGCCAAGCCCTCACAGAGTTCCATGGACCGATCTCTCTTACTTTTTTATGGGGAAATTCGCAACACTATACATTTGTATAAGCTGAGTTATTAAACTTCGATATGTATTATTATTTATGTAGTAGTTTTTCGAAGTGTGTATGCATACATTTTTGGGACATCTAATTTTTGTATATCTACTTGAGTTAGAAATTTTTCAGAAAATTTTCCTTATTTCATACATTTCAATGAAATATCCCAAATAACCATTATATATTAATCTTTTTTTAACTATCATTAACTTAATGAATCTGCCGTTTTGTTATTTATTTTCGCAATCTTGGACTCGAGGTTTGAAAGTTTGCAATTTCAACTGTCTTTCTAGTACTGTTATAGTTATGTCCTTTTGATTGATTAAGGTCCCATTAAAAATACTAACAATATCGGGAACTTTTCTGGCCAAAACCGATTTAAAATTGCCGTCATATTAAGTCATTACTTAAAGTGCCGCTAGCGAAGTCTCAATCGTCTTGCCATGCCAGTCGATGAGTCATCCCCATCCCTTTGCTTCCCAAGGTATCTGTGGGAGAGCATTAACTGACCGAATGATGGTGGTGCAATACCATTTTCTTCTTCCTTGCCGCTTTTTCCTCCCGCGCGTACCTGTTTGTGTAACCTTGGCCCATACCTGTGCTGTTTGTTCAGTGTGTGTTGTTCTCAATGCGTCTTTGTTCCATCCCCCCTCTCTGTTCCAGTTCCGGCAGCTTCCGGAGCGCCAGCAGCCACGGCAGCAGTCATCCGTCCAGGAGGAGGAGGAATTCCCGGATGCTCAACAGGTCGGGGTAAGTACCGGACTCTCCTACCTGTCACCTGTTCATTGTCCACTCTGTATCGTGTTGTTACGTGAAGGTTTTTTTTACCTGTGTGTATTTGGTGATGGTTCAGTGTTCTGCACATTGTTGTCTGTCTTTCAAGTTTGTAGCAAGTCAAATAGGCATGTTTAGAATGTTTTTTAAGTTTTTGCCCCTCTCGTTCAAAATCAGTTTCATGATTTAAAAATATGCGTTAGGAATTTTTTTGTAAAGTGTCATTTGCAAGTACGTGTATGACTTTAAAATTGGCCAAATCTATGTAAGAAGAAATTCCAAGTATAGACAGTTTATCCCTAACAGGCGGTCAATGTTCCACTTTTTCCTTGCATCAAATCGGCTTTTGTTTACCAAATTATTCAATTAATTCAAAAGCAACGATGACGAAGACACGGTCTCTGATTTTAAACAGTTAGAGCCCAAAATGTTGTGTCATCATAAGCAGAATGGTCAGGACTGAAACAGTAGAACTTATCACACATTTAAAATTAATATTTTATGTGCAGTGAAAAATTTATTGCTCTTCCACATAAAGGTATTCATGTTACAGGTGGAATTATTCATATAACTAATGGATTACTTCAATGGATGGCCTACCAGTTAAAATTATTGTTGACGAGCTAAAGTGTCCAACCATAAATTTAAAAATCTACTGTCCATTTTATGTCAGTCGCAGCTGTAAATCAATATTAATTTAGTTATATATATGTTACCGGCAATGTATGAAATGCTGGCATTCTATAGAATACCTAGGCATTTTATAGAATGCCGGGCGTTTTTAGGCAAAGTATGAAATATGAGATTTGTTATATACTTTTCCTAGGCATTGTATATAATACCTAGGCATTCTATAGAATGACAAATGCTATTTAGGCAAAGTATGAAAAAAAGTTCATAATAAGGCTATTATTTAAAAGGCGTGCATTCCTCAAAAATACAAATGTTATTTAGAAAAAATAATAAAAGAGTACCATTAAAAAATCTTTTATTCAAAATACGTAAAGCAAAATGAAAGTTTTCATATCAAAGTTTATGCCTTTCTTATTAAAGAAAACAAAATAAATTGTGAATCTACTTATTACATCAAGGAAGGAAATAATTTAATTTTCAATTGCACTTAACTTTATTTCTTATATAATCAAATCGGCGATTTATTTCATACTTTGCCTGTTTGTCATTTGGCATTCTATAGAATGCCTAGGAAATGTGTGAAATATAATTTGTTTCATACATTGCCGGCTAGTTTTAGGCATTCTATACAATGCCTAGGCATTCTATAGAATGCCGGATTTCAACACATATAAACCATTAAAAGACAATTTTAACGTGATTTAAAAGTTGTGGTGTAGACTAAGGATAAAACTGATTCTGCCTTATGTCAAAGAATCGGGCCATAACCCTGAGCAAACAACATTTTATAACATTGAGCAGAGAAAATTTAAATAAGTAAATAAATCGCCACGGAATTCAAGGCGGAGTGCTTAGGTGACCCGTTGTTGGCAGTTTAGATACCAGCTTATTCCAAAGTTGGTGGTTAAACACTGTTCGCCAAATGTTTTATAGAGAATCTCCGTAAATGAACTTCACACTCTTCAATAATAATTTTAAAGCAGGGCCGATTTTTTGCCACCATCTAATACAACCTGGAAAGTAATATTTGTTATGAGCCACCAGTGACACAGGTACCATCAGCCTGAAATTTTAATCAAGGTTATTTCATCTGGAAATTTGAATTTTATCAAATGTAATTGAATTCTCCAAAACAACGTTTCATCAGAAACGCTATCCTGCATTTAACGGCAGCTTTTGTAAGTCGTTATCAATTTAAAAATTACGTTAGGTTTTACCAGTCAAACCATCACCCTGGCTTTTGCACTTTAATCCTAGTTACAGTAGCCAGATAGTATGCTTTCCTGAAAAAATATTACCTTGACGTAAGCGGAGAGATTAGTTAATGAAAGAAAATTCTGCACTTACAGTGTGTTTAAAATGCCATACATCTACAATACTACTAGCTGTTTTGAATGCAAAGTGTGAAAGTTGTATTAAGCACTTTGAATGGCCAGTGGCTGCTATTGTTGGAAAAGTTAGTATTTTCCTTTCCTATTAACTTTTATCTGTGCAGCAGAATTTTCCTTTGGGAAACTTCATCTGAATTTTGTGATTGGGATTTATTTCCTGAAATGTATCTTGAATCTATTATATTTATTTTATTGTTGATAGCAGACCGCTTTAGTCGTTGTGATAAGCAAAAGTCATTGTTACCCATCTCTTCCTGATGATAAAAAATGCGTTACTAATTAAGTTCTGCTTATTGAACGAAAAGTAATTGTTGAAATCCGTTTTGTGATTAGCCTTATCTTTGAGATTATTTTTCTGGGAACAGCAATACGTGTTTTTCTTACAAACTGGCTGATTTTCTACACGTTTCTCGTGTGTAAGGATGATTACATCATTTAATTATATATGTGATAATTTTTCCCTTCGGTTCAACGTTTAAATTAAATTCGTTTTGAGCTCCTTCTTTGTTTTGACTATCTGATAGCATTTCCCTGGTTCGGTCTTTATCGCAAACCCTTTTAGAATTATGGATCAGCTAAATAGATGTAACCCTTCAATCCCAAACAGAGAATTATTCATTCTGAAATTCGAGATTTTGGTCCTAAGATGAAATGTTCCTACTCATTTTGGTCCTAAGATGAAAGTTCTCAAGGGGGGAGGATTTTTTTAAAAAAACGGAACATTAAAAAAATTTTAATTTAAAAAAAAACAACCGAAATGAAATATTTTAACATATTTAAAAATAACAAGAATGAAATTGTACTTGTAATTTCATCTAAATTATATTAAAATTAATTTTCATTTTTACTTTTTTCGCGGAATGAATTGAAGTTCAGAAAGGCAAGTTTTCAGTAGATAAAATCGATAGTGCAGCCAACTATTACATTACATTACACAACCTTCATCCCCGTGTTTAGAGCCATTTGGCTCCTTTCCTGTTTGGATGGATGGAGGTGAATTTTATTTTTTTAAGAAGGGACAAAAACAAGTAACAGGTACAAGAACAAATGAAAATGAAAAAGAAACATACACTGGACAGAACAACATAGAAAACAATACAAAATAGAAAAAACTACGTAGAGGGGAAAAAATCATAAGTAGCCGGAAGTGTGTGTCAGTCTGGGTGGATGAGTGCTCAATGATTATCCTCTATAATGAGATTGTTCTCATCACATATGAAACGCAGTAGGAGTCGAAGTCGGGTTCTTGAGAAGTTGTTCGTGAGAATACTTTTCAACCACTGTAATTTGAGTGACACTGTTGGAGTTTGGAAATGCCAGGAGAGGGTAAACGGACATTTTGTGGCATAGTGAATTGGATCTCCTTTTTCTCCGCACGAGCAGTTGTCATGTGTTCGAAGATTGAAGGTATGAAGGGAAAGGCCCGTGTCCTGTAACGAACATTATCTCTTCTCTATTCCATCCTACTGGCTTGTTTGAGACCCTAGGCACTATATCCTGTGTACTGCGGCCAGTTTCTCCCCAACTATTGATAAGAATAAAAAATATATTTGAAAAGAGGAAAATGCGCAGAACTTAATGATGTCCATTTGGTATCAGATGCAGATTTAGATGCCGAACAAAAAATAATGAAAATGATGATTCCAAATGGCATCACTGGGACTGAAAGGGTTAATGTTGCATGCCATCTAAACGGAAATATCCTTGCTTGCTTCACTTTTATTGTTTCCCAGACGCGTTCCTTTCTCTCTGTCTATCAATAGTCATGGGTGGAACTTGAAAATAACTTTAAAGAATATGTTGTAATATGCAAAATTCCTGATTGAAGAGATTTCCAAGTAATGATAAAATCAAGGAATTAGAATTATGGACTTGCTCTACTTCCAATGAGAAATCGCCATATTGAATATATCCGTTTCATCAATGGCGTAGCAAGGGTAAGTTGCGCCCGGGGCATAATTATTATTTTGCCTCCAGTCGTCATCAGTAGAGTAGCAAGGGTAAATGGAGGCCGGGGCGGTATTTTTTTCGACCCCTTATCATATTTGACTTTCAAATGGCATAACTGCTTTAACGTTTTTTCTCCCTGGTGCTCCTTAAGACTGACGCCCGGGGGGGGGTTAAGGGGCTGTTCAGACGTTAAGGGCCCACCCCTTTATTCGGGGGTGGGCCCTTAACGTCTGGACCTCCTCCTTTAACGTCTGGACCTCCTCCCTTAACGTCTGGACCTCCTCCCTTAAC